>JBBJLS010000011.1:5611703-5652190 GCA_037577275.1 Bryconaethiops microstoma
TGTGAACAGTGTGAAATTCTTTCTCTGCATTTAACCCATTCACCAAGTGAAGCAGGGGGCTGCCACCAACGAGGGGCATCTGGGGAGCTTGCTCAAGGGAACCTCAGTGATGACACGAGCAGTGCTGGGATTCGAACCCACAACCTTCCGATTGCAGGGAAAATACCCTAACCACTAGGCCACCAGATGCCCCAATAAATAAATAAATAAATAAATAAATTAAAATAAAATAAAATAAAATAAAATAAATAAATGGGGGAAAAAATCCATGTCATATTTTACTCTGTATTAGGTCTTCTTATAAATACGGTTTACAGTAATTTAATGCTTCTAATGGTTTGTTTTTCTCTCTCATTTTCTGTTTTCCCGACTCATTCATTGATGCAGCCAATCCTAACCTGATGAGCTGGGCGTTGTCATGGGGTCTCTGTGGTAACAGCTTGAGCTTCCTCCAGTCCAGAAACTCATGCAGTGTGGTGAAAGGGTCCTGGGAAATGGGACATTTGTCTGAGTCACTCCACACTTCCAAGCCCACCAGAGCCACACGTATATTCAACGCCCTGTAGAACTGAAGCACAGACAGAAAATAGCTATTAGCAGAGGCATTAGAACATGTTTTGGACTTTTTAAAGCAAAGCATTTATGTGTGGTAAGCGATGATAATCATTTAACAGCTACACACAACATGGACAAAAGTATTGGGACACCTGTTTTTCAGGGTTTGGTCTAGGCCCCTTACTTCCAGTGAAGGAAAATCTTAATGCTTCAGCAAACCAAGACATTCTGAACAATGTCACGCTCCAACTTTGTGGACCCAGTTTGTGGAAGAACCTTTTCTATTCCAGCATGACTGTGTCACAAAGCGAGCTCCATAAAGACGTGGCTGGGTGAGTTCAGTGTGGAAGAACTTGACTGGTCCACACAGAACCCTGATCTCAACTCCATCCAACACCTTTGGGATGGACTGGAACGGAGATTGCGAGCCAGACCTTCTCGTCCAACATCAGTGTCTGTGCTCATAAACGCTCTACAGAATGAATGGACACAAATTCCCACAGAAACTCCGAAATCTTGTGAAAAGCCTTCCAAGAAGAGTGGGAGCTGTTATAGCTGCAAAGGGGGACCAACTCAATATTAAAGTCCATGGATTGGAATGCAAGTCCACGTTGATGTAACGATCAGGCGTCCCAATACTTTTGTCTATATAGTTTATGTGCTTAAGAAATATTTTTCTATCAGTACTGTGCACACCAGTACACCTACCCAATACAGGGCACGAAGTTTAGCTTAATGAATAAAAGACTCTGTCACACTATCACACAGTCACTGGCAATGTGTGCAGTTGCAAAAGAATATGCAATATGAACATTTGCATGTATGAGTATGTACATAAAGAATATCCAGTGTAAAGACGATGTATTATGTATATATGTATGTATATGTATGAAAAAAAAAAATCTAAAGATACCTCTATGAATTTTCTTCCTATGCCTTGGTTCGGTTTTACTATGTCACCGTTCACCGATTCAGAACTGAATGTTTTCCTCAAAGAGAAGGGCTTGATAGTGTTCTAGAAATGGACTAAAACCAATCTGTGTCCTAATGGCAGCTGGTAGCTTAGCGATCAGGAAGTCATGGGTTCGATTCCCAAAACTGCTAAGCACCTCTGAGGTACCCTGAGCAAGATACCGTCCGTGCACACTGCTCCCCGGGCACCGTGTTCCTGGCTGCTTCACTTGGTGAATGGGTTTAATGCAGAGGAAGAATTTTGTGGTGTTCACACTGTGTGCTGTGGCGTGTTCACGTATGACAGAATGGTCACTTTTACTTCACTTTCACTAATGTGATTCTCCAATTATGGAACTGCCCACTCAACTACGGTATCATGTTAGTCAGTTTTACCTTATCCACGTAGTTTGCGATCTCAGCCAGTCTCTGTTTTACTTTCTCCACATCCTTGCCCTGCTTCTGGTACTGAAACCAAAGGGGGATAAAAAGATTATGTTTCATGCTGCTTAAATGTTCTTTTGCATTGACGTTAGTAAATGTCATATGAGGCAAACTATTTTCCTGTTCAGCACAGATGTTAATGTTGTTTTCCCATGTTTTGGCAGAGCAGACATGCAGGGTTTGACGTTCGGGTCATCGGCTGAGGGAACATAAAAGAAGGTGCATAGAATCAAAGCTTGGAAGCGGCTCTTTCACGTTCTGCATGATTACTGCTTTAAGCAGTTGAGCATTGAGACCATGATGATGCGGATTATTATTATTATTATTGTTGTTATTGTTGTTGTTGTTGCTGTTGTTGTTATATTATTGTTTTTGTTGTTGTTATTGTTATTGTTGTTGTTGTTGTCATTTCACAGCTTTCTGCTCTGTATGACCGGGAGAAACTTACAGCTGGATATTTAACACTCTAAAGGCACATGGCCGCACTGCCACTCTCATAACTACACAACTTACATATTATTATTATTATTATTATTATTATTATTATTATAATACAGCACTTTCTGAATAATGCATTGTAGGTCCTTAATAATACATCTTAAGAAGGCTTTTAACAACTGAATAACATGCCTAGCTTTCAATTAAATTATTTAATTTGAAAAACAAATGATATTAGGAGGGACAAGTCTAGCAGATTTCGCAGCTCACAAACAATTTTCATGACAGCTTTTTGTTGTTTTTTTTATGGATTTCACCCACTCTTCTTTGCAGTATTCTTGTAGTTCTGTCATTATGTTGGGTTATCTTGCATGCACAGCACGTTTCGATCTACTCACAGATTTTCAATTATGTCAGGAGACTTTGAGGACCATTCCCAAAGCTTTAACTTGCACTATTTACAGCTCATGGTGGATGTTTAGGTATGATATGGACCACTGTCCCTGTTGTAGAGGCAAGTCTCATTTAAACTCCAGCTTCTTAACTGACTGTGTCACTTTTGCTTCTAGTATTTGCTGATATTTTAGTGGAATCCAGTCTTTCATCTACCTGTGCAATGGCTGTCGTGCCACTGGCTGCCATTCAACTCCAAAGTATAATGGATCCACCCCCAAGCTAAATAACTGGCGAAGTATTCTTTTAATCAAATTCTCCTTTAATCATATTTATCTCCAAACATACCTTACGTCAGAGGTCCCCAACCACCGGGCCGCCGACCGGTATCGGTCATTTGGTACCGGGCCGCACAGAAAAACAGAATAAAATATTCTATTGATTATCAGAGTCTGAAAGATCTTTTTTTGGGAAAAAAACACTCGTCTCGGTCAAGTGATACGGTTCATCAAAATTTTAGCCCAAAAACGAGTAAAAAACAAACGCACTTCGTTATTAGCTGTACTTATATCGGTCTGTGAAAATATTGTTTTAAATGGTCTGTGGCGCAAAAAAGGCTGGGGACCGCTGCCTTAGGTGATTGTGGCCAAAGAGGTACATTTTAATTAACCAGTTCATAAAACCAGTTCATTTTATTTATCTAGATGTCATTTTGCATACTTGGCATATTGATTTTTGTTGCAGGTGAATGTTCTTTCTGATGCCACTCATGTTTGTGCAAGTAAGGCTGAACAGCAGAATGGTGAACCAGCACTCTTGTGTCAGGCAAGCCTTCCTGCAGGTCCTTTCTCGTCCTATGGGTGGTTTTGTTTCATCTTTGTGGTCAGCAATTAAGCGGATGGACTACAATAGTTCTCCTTATTTGCAATTTCTTTATGTTACGGTAAAAAAATTGATGCCAGTAAAAACTGCAAGCTGGAAGCATTTTGATATTTTTGTATACTCTTCACCTTTAGGAATCAGTAGCTAAATTTTCTTCAGCCAGCTGCTTAGTGTTTGTACAAGATTTGATGAGTCATGGAATGTACTCTACTCTGGAAGTACCGATGTGCCTGACAAGTCCAAAATAGTCCATTTTTAAGGTGTCTAAACTTGTCTAAACATGTACATGGACCAGGGATGCCACAAACTTTTGTATACATCTCTATATGTAAATGTGTTCTGAACTGGCTAATCTATATCGGTCCACATTCAAAAATGAGTCTGGCCAGAAACACTCATTATTAACTTTAACATGAATGAGTGTGCTAAACTGCTGTAGGCAGGGTGTTGTTTTCTGCTGTACCATAAAAACTATTCATTCATTTTAGGCTCTTTTTGGAGTTTAATTTCTGGGGCTCTAGAAATAAATGGTACATTTTAAAACACTGATAAAAGTCTTTTGTTAAATAAATTGAAAAATCCACGATATGGGTCCCTTAAAGAGTAGAGAACGCATCCACATAACCTCCAGATAGGTTCAGCTGGAACGCATTTGGACAGAACCCTTTTTAAATACAGCATTTAAAGCACATAAAGTTATTTAGGGGCAGTTTTAAACAGACAAATTGGACAAGGGTCAAGTGTCTGCAGCTGGAGGTCTTCGGTTCCTGTCTGATTCCAGAGTAAAGACCCTGAAGTGCTACTTAAACAATCTTTCAACCCACTGACCAGCATCTGCAGTGTGAACCACCGAATGAACCCTTCACCAAACAAACATCCTGCTCCCTGCAGCACCCTAACAAGAGTTCAGAGTGTGTAACCCTGACCTGAAGGTTAAAGTGTCAAGTCGTTGTAGCAAAACTGCTACTTCATTCTCACGTCTTGACTAAAGACAGGGTAGGGACTGAGCCGGGTATTTTTGCTTTTCTCGACAGAGGAGGTGGAGAGCTTCACTCTGACTGATAGAAAGAGACAGTTGAAGAGTATTTTTGGTTACCTACCTCACGGTTGTCTGCCACAATGATCAGCTCTACATACTTAGTGTTGCTCTGGGCATGTCTCTTGTGCTGTGGAATGAGAAAAAAAGAAAGAAAGGAAGAAAGAAAGGAAGGCGAGAAGGAGAGAGAGATAGTGAGAGAAAGAGTGATGGGGAGAGAGGAAATAGACACAAGAAGAAGGAGATGGCAAAATAAAAAGAGGATGAAGAGGGAGCGAGAGAGAGAGGAAAGAAGGAACAAGAAGGAAAACGAAGAATAAATATGAGGGAATCGTTCAAAGCATTGCGCCCAAGGATGGCCTGAATAAAACATGTGAAACGATGCACTCAAAACTTAAAGGTATTTTTGAAGAGCTCCAACCCAAGCACACACTCTGTCTTCTCATAGCCGTGGAGGTTATAATCCCAACCTTCCTCGCTGAATAGGCCTTCCAATAGAAAGGAAATGAACTGCCTGGGATTGTTCTTAATGTCCTTGGTGGGCTGAAGCACAATTATCAGCACCTTTGCTTTGCAATTCCGGGCACACTTCATTTCGAGAGCTCCATAAGTCAATGTTAAATGTGAGCTGAAAAGGTTTTTTTAACATGCTCTAAGATGTTGGTGCACATTATTAACCACCAGGTTGTGGTGTACTGCTCTATTCTACGCAGTGTCCTACAGAAGATGTTTCTTGACACATTTAAAAGTGCATTTTTAATTCGTAAGTGAGAGAACATGTGATTTTGGTACTAATCTCTAATACCTCACAATAAAAAAAATGACAATAAAAAAATGGAATTTACACAGTTTTATAGTCAGTCAGCCAATACATTTTCTGTACAAGTGACAGAACTTGCAAACAATGGAATCTTTATATTCACAATTTGGCACTTACATCATTTATGGCTTTGTATGTCATGTTCGCATCTTTTCAGAATGGAGAACTGCAAAATTCAGGCCTGAAGATGGCTGCTGCTGTTTTATATTTAGAGATAGAACGTACTATACGATGTCAAACATATGGGGTAAAAGGAAACGTACTCGTTGAGCTTTGGAGTAAAACTGGATTTTTCAGCAATCTAGTACTTAAAGGTGGGCATAAAAGAGAATAGATATTACATCAAGGTTGCTTCATTCAGTTTGAGCTCAAACAAAATGAGAGGAACTAAACTGTTCAAAGGATTCCACAATCTCCGTCCCTGGTCGAATCTCGCTCTGTGAACTGAACCATCTTCAGCCTCTTTAACATAAGGAGAGTCTTGCTGTGCACCATAAAGCTATAAAAGCTTTAGCCTCTGATATGTGAGCTTTAGCTTTATTGCCTTAGCGGTTTCCAAGCATGAGCATACTTGATTTAACTAGTCATGTGTAAAGCCATTCAAAAGACAACTGTGTTGGAACATCAAAATTTGTGACCAGTATCAGAATCTATATGGAGCATGAGCTAAACACACACCCAGACCTGTCTATATCAAAAACATGTGTTTTGTGGGAATTAAAAGAATAAAATGAATAAAAACCAAAAAGAAACTGAGGCTATGGACTAGCTTCTGGGTTTCGGTGCCCTTTGTATTACACTGTCCACTCTGGGTGAGCATCACTCTCTTACTGAGAAATTCCTGATCTCTCCTCTCTTTGAATAGCCTCCATTCCCTTTTGTTTCAGACTAATCTATTTAATGTCTATAAAAGCATCCGTGACACCTTTTGAATTGAGAGGGACTGTGATTGCTGCTCTTAGCACGCATAAATTCCACCACAGCCATTGGTGTATGACAGAAGCTGACAGAGAACTTGCTGAACAAAGCCTGAAAAAGTCTCTTTTGTTTCAGTGGCATTACGTTTGCTAGAGGTGAACGGGAGGTCTGCATAGAAATAAGCCCCCTTTAGGTGTGTTTGTGAGGAAGAGAAAAGGGGATAAACCCTAGTACCCTGCATGTAATGCCACATTTCTAAAAGCATTGTAAATCCCACAAATGGCTGGATCTGTGAAAGCCCTGCTATCCATTGTGCTCCTGATAGACGTTATAAACTGAGCTGGCGTCATCATGCCAGTCTCCATTCCCTTTTTCAACCAGCACAATGTCTGTCACATTAAACAATTTCAATGCCTAGCATTAGGAACCTGGCTGTTAATGCTCAAAAGGACAAAACCGAGAGCAAACTGGATATCTAGCGGAAAGGTGAGGGTAGTTCTTCATAAGATCTTGTCTCTTCTACAAGGTCATGATTCAATAGGGGTCCACTCTCCATGAGGCAGTTACAGCAGTGTAAGCAATGACTACTAGAGCTAGATATCGAGTTCAGGCCATAAATATCCAAACATTGTCAGAAAGCGAGGCCAGTGATGTATCTAGGACTTCTAGAGGGCTGTTTAGAAGGAGAATTTCACCCCATTGGAAATCCAAAATAACGTCTATTCTTCTCCATGTTGGTTTTCAATCTGACACATTAGGTCCTCTGTCCAGCTCTTGAATGTGTAACCAATGGAAGAACTCACTTAACTGACTATCAAGACAGAAGAAATACTGACTGGGCAAATTTCTGTTGGGCACATCAAGAATTTAACTAGTTTAAAAACAAACAGTAACTCTATTGAATAACAAATGAACAAAATTACAGATATATATATATATATATATTTAGTCCACAAAAACTGTTCAGCGTTCACTGAAGACCAAGAAGGGGGTTCTCGTCTGACTACTACATCACCGTTAAAATTTGACCCCTCCAAGGTAAATCACCTCACTAATTCCAGCCCCAGATGTAGTGACTCATGGGTTCATTTAGCTCTTAAATGGATCCTCCTGCTTTCATCAACAGCGGCTTAGGTACAATACAATAACCACTAGAAGAATATGTATGGATAAATCTGGAGCTCTTTTACATCTACAGTCACTCAGACACTGCTATGAGCCTAAGTACTCATGCACAGCACTCAAAAGCATAATATGGGCTTATATTGCAGGATACTTTTGTTAATAATAGAGCTATCTCCCTTGAGTTGAAGGCATACTATATTATAAAAAGAGAGTGAATCAAACGCAGCCTGAAGACACAGCTTATTTTAGCTGCGCTCCATCCCTCTCGAGATGAAGCTAGTATGATTGATATGGAAGAATAAGTGATAAAACTAAAAGTAGACTGCATTAGACTACACTGAAGATCCAATGAGCTAAGGAAGGTTTTCTAGTGACCATTGTAAGAGAAAAGTGAATCTTATGGACCCAAGCAAAACAAGTTTGTTTCAAGCATCCCTGGTTGTAGACACAAATCAAGGTTAATCTTATGGACCAATTTTCCTAGTTTGTTTGGTTTGGTCTGTGCGTAGCTAGAGAAACAAACATGAACCATTCATGAACTACAGTGTTTTCTATTTAACTACACAGGAATAGCTGGAGGCAACTATTACACTGCCTCCAAGCCAGACATATGCACGTAAACAGTACTGCAAAAGTCTTAGGCACCTGAGAAAACATTAAATATTAAAAAACTATTTAGTGAACAGTGAACTAAAAAGAATAAATACAAATAACATTATACGGTAAATAGTGATGTTATGTTCAGCATATCAGTGTGTACTTTGTTGAAGACCAGTATAACTTGTAGTTTCCAGGAGCTGCTGATGGAGTTTCACAAATCCAAACAAGGGCTGGAGGAACGAGGAGGAATCTGGAACCGAACCTGTGTTCTCCTCACCAGCTCACACAATATCAACTACTTTACAAACTAAACAATTCTTGATACTTTTTACTGCTTTCTTGTTTTGTTTGCATTTACTCTAATGTTAAGCTTTTTAGCAGTAAGACACTTTAATTATCACATGCTCAGAAAAATGGCTTTAAAAAGTTTGAATTGGTGACATATATTTCTGCACAGTCCTGTATTTGCATGAACTATATAAATGAAAGAGGTATCTCATTTAATATGAGCTTCATTCTGCCTGGCAATTACATATGGCAAACATTACATATTGATTTTTTTATTATTAACATTGTGCAAACAGTGATATAATGACATATTTTTGCTGTATCATCAAAAAGTGCAATAATGTTACCTCATATGAATCCATTTCTGATTCTGATTATTGGCCATGGTCATATTCTACATTTAGGTCCACCTATGACATCTGTTTGGGTTTATATACCAATAATGATCATGAGTCATTCTCACATGATCCATTTTCAAGCCTCTCTTTACCCCTTAGAATTAAACAGGTTGATTTTGTTACTGTGCCTTTATGGCTCCAGTTCTGTTGTGACTGGTAAGAAAAGCAGTCCAGGCTGAAAGGCTTCTTAACTTTAACTTGAATGGGTGTAGCTAACCTGCTTAAGGCTGAAGAGACAAAATGAGCGTAAGTGTGATGGCTTTTACTACATCACAAAAGTAATGAATTGTAATTGAGTTTTTAAATATGGACTGGGGAGTTAACTAAATATATTTTAAAGATTTGAATAGTGTTTGTGGGAGATGTGGGCCCTTTAATAGCCTGATTAACTCACCCTGGTGCTATGTGAGCTGAATAAGGACTCTGGACTGTTTGGGATCCCTGCAGTGTGGGATATGTTGTGTCCATGCCCACATGTGCCTTGGGTAAGGTTGAGATGTTCTCCTCTGTAAATATGATGCATGGTGCTGTTGGGCTTCTGTGCTGGCTCCAGCACCAACACTTTATCTCTGAGTGTGATCAGCCCCCTGTGAACAAAGCGAGAGAAAGAGATAGATAGATAGGGAGAGAGGGGGAGAGAGAGAATGAAAGAGAGATAGATACAGAGAGAGAGAGAGAATGAGAATGAAAGAGAGAGAGAGAGAGAGAGAGAGAGAGAGAAGGAGAGAATGAAAGAGAGATGAATACAGAGAGAGAGAATGAAAGAGATGGATAGATACAGAGACAGAGATGGAGAGAGAGAATGAAAGAGAGAGAGATAGATACAGATTAAGAGAGAGACAGGGAGAGAGAGATTGAGAGCATGGTGAAGATGAGGGGAAAAAGAGAGAGCACATGCATGGGGAAGAGGAGAGAAAAGATCAGAGAGAGATAGAGAATGAGAAACCCAGGAGGAAAAATTAAGAGGCATTTAAAGAAAGAAGAGCGAGAGAGCATTGGGACGGTGGGAGAAAAAGGACAACGCGAGATAGAGGAAGAATAAATAGGGAGAACAGATGAGGAAAATGGAAAAGAAACAAAGAGACCGATAGAGGAATATAGACAGATAGAGAGAAAGTGAAGAAATGGGAAGAGCAGGAGAGAGAAAAGGCAGAAACAGAAAGAAATAGTGAGAGAGAGAGACAGAAAGATAGAAAGAGGAAAATGAGAGACAGAGAGAGAGAGTGAGTGAGAGAGAGAGAGAGAGAGAGAGAGAGAGAGAGAGAGAGAAAGCGTACATTGGCAAAATGGGAGAAAAAAGACAGCGAGTGAGAGAGAAAACGAGAGAGATGAAGAAAGAAACAGTTAACAAAGCCAAAACTGAGAAAGAAGTTTAAAAAAATTCAGTTAACAAAGTGCCTAGACTGTAAATAGTGCGGTATAATCCTCTCGGAGGGGAAGTGGTCTTTCCGCTTTCTCACAAGCCAAGACAGCTTGAAAAAGTTCTGGAAACTGGGTTATTTCAACATTCAAGCCACTGTTGGTCAACACAGCATCAATTTTGTGGACTTTTTACTGAAACAACACTACTCGCGCAGGCCTAATACTGATGTTTAGTGGTTACGGGCTCCACTTCAACGAGCTTTTCTCACACTTTAAAGTCACACATTGATTTAAAGTGACATCCTCCTCCAAACAGGGGAAGGCCAAACTCTGGGCTTTCTCAACAAGCCTCCGCTGCACCGAAGACCACATAAACATCCACACAAACCCCACTCGCACCAACACTGCCAACCAAAATCTGCACTAATTTGTTTTGGCCAGGACGCCAAGAAACACAGTTCTGTGAGTCTGCATGAGTGTGTGTGTGTGTGTGTGTGTGTGTATGAATACTGCAGGGGCCTGGAGACATACTGCAGGGCCTGAGACAGGTTGGATGTCTGGAAGAAGACAGGTTGCAGCTGCAGGCCTAAGTCCAAATAAAGAGCTTTAAGCAATAAGCAGTATCACTCCTAAGAGACACGAGACATTTGCTGGCCAACGTTTAGGACATTTCAAATATTATGAAGAAGAATTATCATAGTAATTATTCTGCCATGACAAGCTACAGAGTGTGTGTGTGTGTGTGTGTGTGTGTGTGTGTGTGTGAGAGGGTGTTTATGTATGTGTGAGCCCTGTCCGACTCATGAACAAATCAGTTCTTTTCTATAAATCAGCTGAATTAATTAACAAGCCTAAATCATACCTTAAATGCAACATTTACATTCTGAAGAATTTTAAAAAAAAATCTCACAAGCATAAAACACAAAGTAACACGTCAAGAACATCTTTGAATTTGTGTACACTTCGAATGCAGCTGGCTGTCTCTTTCTGTAATGACTTTGTGCAGTTCGTGACTCAGAACAGATCAGAATAAATTTATCTTGTGGTTCATTGAATCATTGAATCAGAAATTCAATTCACTGAAATGGGCAATTTGAATGAACTGGCATGTTAAATTGAATTAAACTTGCTGCAAAAGCTGTGCTTGCACGTATACTACAACTTCCTCTTGGTTTCTCATTTGCTTGTCTTTTTTGTGATTTTTATTTAAATCATCATTTATCTGTCAGTTATGTCACGTTTTTAAAGTGTTTAAGAACTTTCTTCCTCAAGGTCTCAGTGCAATTATTCTGGTCAAACAGACAACACATGCTGGCTTTTCAAAATCTAACTCATGTTATCATGGTGTTTCTGAGACAACATACACTATATGGACAAAAGTATTGGGACGCCTGACCATTACATCAACAGGGACTTTAATGGCATTGCATTTAAATATATAGACTTTAATATGGAGTTGTTTCCCCAGGTGCAGCTACAACAGGTTCCAATCTACTTGAAAGGCTTCACACAGGATTTTGGAGTTTCTGTGGGAATTCGTGTCCATTCATTCTGTAGAGCATTTATAAGGTCAGACACTGATGCTGGACAATCTGGTGCTGGCTCACAATCTCTGTTCCAGTTCATTCCAAAGGTGCTGGATGGGGCTGAGGTCAGAGCTCTGTACGGGCCAGTTAAGTTTTTTCACACCGAACATATGGACTTTAGGGGGACAGTCATGCCGGAATAGAAAAGGTTCTTCCCCAAACTCTGTACACAAAGTTGGAAGTTTGTCATTGTCCAAAATGGAAGCTTGTCATTGTCCAAAATTGAAGCTTGTCATTGTGCAAAATGGAAGCATGGCATTGTCCAAAATGGAAGCTTGTCATTGTCCAAAATGGAAGCATGGCATTGTCCAAAATGGAAGCATGGCGTTGTCCAAAATGGAAGTATGGCGTTGTCCAAAATGGAAGCATGGCATTGCCCAAAATGGCAATTATTGTTGCCCTTTACTGGAAGTAACCTTAATTAAATAATTACGAAATAATTAAGTGTCCCAATACTTATGTCCTTATAGTGTATTAGGCACAAGATCACTCAACCGCTGGTGTCACAGCATCTGATTGACATGCTAGTGTTGCCATAATTACCCAATATAATTAAAATATTCTTCCTTCAGTCTAGTCCTCTGGGGACCATGAGTCATTGTCAGAAACAAAGGGGAGCATCTTGATGACCTCAGTTCTGAACTGGGTTGCTATGGTTACCCACCTGAGTCCTGTGCAGGTGCTGAGGATGACATCAGAGTGCTTGTAGCCCTTCACCTTTCCATGGTAATAACAGTTCACCTGAAAAGGACGCGAACAATGGCAATCACACACCCACATGACACACACTAATAACACAGAAGGGAAACTCTTTGAGAACGCGTGTGTGTTAATCTACATTGTAAGATTTTTGCTGACAGAACTAATATAGTAGTACTGCAAACCATCAATCAAAAAGACACAGCGCACTTTCACTCCCTCCTTTCAAAAGGCATACGAGGTGAGCAAGAGGGAGGGAGTGAGCGAGAGGGAAAAGAGAGACAGAGAGAGAAGAGGCAAGAGAGTGAAAGATTAAATAAGAGACAGAGAGGGAGAGAGAGAGGGTGAGAGAGCAAGAGGGGACCCGGGAAAGATAAAGAGAGTAAGAGGGAGAGCTAGTGAGAGAGAGAAAAACAGAGAGAGGAATTGAGTGAGCGAGAAATGTGAGATAAAGAGAAATATAGTTCGAAAGAGTAAAAGAGAATAGGAAAGTAAAAGATAGAAAGAGAGGGTGCGAGAGACACAGACAGAGTGAGAGAGGGAGCAGGAGAGAGAGAGTGAGAGGGAAGAGAGACAAAAGTAAGAGCAAGAGAAAGAAAGCGTGGGCTAAAAACAGAAAATGTGGCAACAGGGAATAGAAAAAGAGAATCAAACGGAAAATGCGTGAGAGATCTTGAAGTTAGAAGCGTAAGAGTCAGAGCAATTTTGACAAGAGCCAAACTGTAATGGCTAGATGGCTAGTTCAGAGTATCTCCAAAACGGCAGGTATTGTGGGTGTTCCCGGTATGCAGTAGACATGACCTACTAAAAGCGGTCCAAGGAAGGACAGCCACTGAACCGGCAGCAGGGAGACTGGCGTTGACTTGGCCTTCAAATTCCACAGATTTCAATCTAATGTATCCATGGCAGACTCACCTCAAAATTTAAATAACTTACAGGTATGAGATACCACAGCACACCTTCTGTGTCCACTATCCATTCAACTTTGAAGAACTACCCCCAGATTAAGTAAGAACACCACACACCTGCAGACAACTGATTAGAAGAGCCTGACGTTTACACCATAAGCAAACACTGAGGAAGCACAGTCTGTATGCAAGGACTGTACTTCTGCTCCAGACTTCAATTATTGCAACCTGCGTACCATACACCGCACACAAGATTTCACCAAAATGTCTTATTCACCACAAGGGGACCTTGGATCACATCTACACAACTGTGACTGATGCCTACAAAGTCAGTCCCCTCCCCTACATGGGGCAGTCTAATCATTTTTCATTGTTCCTGCTTCCCATGTACAGACCAGTCATTACACGTGTGAATCCAAAAATGCGAACTGTCGAGATCTGGCGTGACTTCAACACCAATTCCACTGCAGAGACTGGAATCTTTCAAGCTAAACACATATACAAACAGAGGATTGAAGAGCACTTCAACTCCTCCACAGGTCTGGAGACTGTGAGACTTACAGCTCTGCAAAGGCCAACCTGAGGAGTCGAATCTCTCAAACTAAACACATACAAACGGAAGATCAAAGAGCACTTAAACTCCTCTGACCTCTGGCACATGTAGCGAGGTATGCAGAGCATCACAGACAAACCACCCAGCACTGTGCCCCCTATCCAGCTCTGCCTCCCTGATGAGCTCAACTAGTTCTGTGATCGTTCTGACAGGGGAAACAGAGAGGTCATCCTCCAAGCAGAGCTCCCACCTGCTGAATTACCTCTCTCACTTTCCACATCTGATGCTTGCAAGGCAGCAATGTACAGAAGGCAGCTGGCCCAGATTTAATACCTGGCCATGTGCTTAGAGTCTATTGGCCAGGGTCTACATGGACATTTTCAATCTGTCCCAGGCACAGGCAATTGTCTCCACAAGACCACCACCACTGCACCAATGCCAGATCACTCCACTGCTATGGCCCTGAATGACATTTGCTCAGTTGCACTCATCTTATTTACTGCAAAATGCTTACAACTGCATTCCTATTCATTGTTCTCCGATTCTGATTCTGATTCAGATAGTTCTAACACCAACAGATCTGCAGACAACACCATTGTAATAGGCAGGGGTTGACATAAGTGGTACGCAAGTACGCATGCGCGGGATGAACAGTAAAATGCGCGGCCGTTTTCAGACTTCACAGCGCCAAAGCGCACCTAATTTGAGCAACTTCATACTGGATCTCTAATTACCACCACTCAGGAATAGAACACCTTAAAAAGAAAAATAATACATATTTTTTTAACAGCAGTTCAGTGTACCCTGTACAGTACAGCTATGGGTATACGTTCACATTTTTTTAAAGTGTAATGTATTAAGCTGAGTTTAAAATTAAATGAAAGTGTTTTGGGAGCATATTTGTGGGCGTATTTACCATTTAGACTGTTAAAAGGCTTTTTTTAACCACATCACAAATTCGCGGTTTTTCACAATTTGCTTTATATAAATACGTGGCTGCTCTTGGAACCGCCACGTATTTATATAAAATAAAATTAAAGTGCTATAATGGTTCCAGCACCTATGGTGAGTTGGAAATTTTTTTATTTTGGTGCATACCAATTCCGTCACGTAGGTACTCATTAGAGTACTAGAGCAAAAAAAATATATAAACCACTGGTAACCACTGGTAAAAGAACCACAAGACCGCGTGCAAAGGCCCGGGCCTTTTTTTATCTCCACGCCACAGGTGGCGCTGCCGAGTATAAGCGCCTTAGTATATTTAAGGGTAAATAAGTAACTTACAACGGCAGATGCATGTTCTTTGGGGGGGTTTTTGCCCTGTAAGTTGGGGGTATGGATCGAGGACTGGGACCCTGGTCCCATCTGCGCCCAAGCCCTAGGGGCCACAAAGGTGGCTGCCCACTGCTTCACTAGGTGAATGGGTTAAAGAAAGAATTTCATATTGTTCACACTCTGTGCTGTACCGTGGTGTGTTCACGCGTGACTATACTTTACATATACACTCCCCTTCCCTTCTTAACTCTTTTCACTTCACTTCACTATATGTAACAATTAACAAATCAACTTGACAGACAGTTCACTTGTTGCCTAATATATCCCACACCTTGACAAGTGCCATTTTAATAAAATAATCCATGTTATTTACTTTATCTTTCAGTGGGTTTTAATATCGTGTGTGACTGGCGGGTGTACAGAGGGAAGAGAGATGAGAGAGAGAGACAGAAAGAGAGAGATGAAGAGGGAGAGGCATTTCAGGACAAAGCTGGTTTGTTTCATTCGGCGGGGAGGACTTGTCTGTTTTGGACTGAAAGCATGGCTGTAGGGTTTCTATTCTGGCACTGAACTCTGCAGATTCCATTTAGCCAAGTCTACAGCAGGACACAATGCATACACTCACGCTCTCTCTCCCTATATGCAAGCCATCAAAAGGAAACTCTCTGCTATTTACAGAACTGAGTCAGTGTTTTTTAGGGGCAAGTTTAAGATTTTTGCTCCACTCCTTGCTCTTGGGCTGCACCCATTGACCGTAAAGAAATGTAAAAAAAGACCCTCACTGAGGCAGTAAATGCAATCTTCCCCGTTTTAGCTTCGTCCTATCACCCGAGAGTGGTTTCAGGTCATTATTTTTGTGCTTGGGTCCAAGTCCACTCTCACGCCCCAGCACGCCCTCCCCCGTCTGGCCTGTAATTTGTCTGAGCAGCGCTCTGGTCGGTGTGAGCTGACAAAGGGGATAGCTCAGAGTCTTCATGTCCACCGGACCACTGTTTCCTGTTTGCCCAGAGGTAAAAAGGACATTCCACATCACATTAAATATGAAAAACACACTAGCATGGGGGAGCAGCGACGGGGAAAGTGCCCGATTTAGAGCGTGCTGCTGATGTCATGGACGCATAGATATTGTATGAGACCGTGACTGTTTGGTGTCAGGGATATGAATAGATTGTTTCTGGGGGACAAAAAAGTCAGACAGCAACACACTGCGCCGAATGCATTTAATTAGACGTGCAAAGGCCACTGGAAGTGATTCAGGTGGAACGTGTGGCTGCCGTGAATAAAAGCAACATGTACTGTCTGAAATTACCAGGATTATTCTTTTGCTACCAGCCAAGCTGAACCATCCATGCTCACGGTAGAAAAACAAGTCAATTTGTTGAACCAATTAGTATGTTATGTCTGGTCTGAATGAGTATAAGTATGGTACAAACACCCTGGCCAGTGAATTTTCGGCTCAAGTCCTTCTTTAAGTCTTCTCAAGCAAACATTTCAGTAGAAGCTTTTTTCAGTTTCTGACAGCTGCCAAAGTGCAAAGTTAAACGTACAGCTTTAAGTGTACGCTTTAAGCATTTAATTTAAGATGAATACTTCGAATGGTTTATGGAAGCAGCCACAGGCTCCTATCTGACAAATGGTACATGGTGCCAAAAGAGCTCAAATGAATGATGATCTGGATTGCTCATGCTTCATGAGCAGTATTCTCCATTTACGAGCTACACAGAAGGGACTGAAGGCAGCAACTGCGCAGTCGTCCCTGCACATGCATGTGTATTTGCATAGAAAATATTATATTTGGAAGAGGAGCTCCACTTATGGCGTAAAGAAATAATAAGAGTCGCATCACTACAAGCATTTATGGTCATAGGAGGAAATGCTGGGGGATTTGTGAGAGCACTTTGCCTCGTTATTCTGATCTGTTCATGAACACGAGACGCAAACGCGAAGTAAACACCTTAATCACACCAAAATGTAATGATATCACATCACCTTTTATGCACGTTCTATGCAAAGTTGTGATCATGTGGCCAGCAGAAATCAGCCTTCCATTTGACCTATCGGAGATCTGGTGCCATAACAGTTCATCAGCTTTGCACATGCTTCATAAAGCATTATAATGTTTTCCCTTTACTAAGTGCATGAAAGGGACTGAAGGCAACTCTTGCTCTAATGCAGAAACTGCCTGCAGTCCCTTCAGATGGAGTGTATTAATCTCACACACAAGTGATTACTGCAGCAGGCTTGGGAACGGCGCTGGCTTAATAGCAGTGAGAAAGCAGAGAGGAGCTCTGTATGAGAAATTTCTATTCAAGGCCATGGTTAATATGCCAGCTCCACTGAGTCACCCTTAATCATAACCATACACTCAGGATCCGAGTCCGGCTCGGCTCAGGCTTCATAAGGAGCTACAGTTGGTGGCTCGCGTTCAGGTCCGCCTTGTGTCTGCGAGGCTTTCTAACACCACACTGGGCTGCAGGCGAATTGAGGAAGAAGGGCTTGGGGTTGATGAATGGATGCTGGTGGACGCTTACATGAACACGCACACACACAAAAACACCCTACACGTCTCAGTAAGCAAATCCCCATATGAATACAGAATAATGGATCCAGTATCTCCTCCCAAGAATTGCCAGAATCCTCCAGCACAGCTCATCCCTGTTTAAAGCAGGAGATAAGCAGGACTGTTGCCTAGAGCAGAAACAATATTTGGCCATAACAAACTGATTATTGTCAACCTGAGGTATTCCAATTTAAGTCAAATCAAAATACAGCCTTGGTTTTTGTCATTTCTGGAAGTTAATGGAACAGTTCACTCCTCTACATTCAAACACCCACCAGCAGATGCAGAATTCTGTTTCTAACCGTCATAGCTTATTATTAAATCAACTATTTTCCATTGTTACCCATGTAATTATTAAAGAATCCTTTGGATGTGAATATAAAAATGAGCTTAAGAGGTCAATGTAAGTGCGTAGCCACTTTATTATCATACTTGACTAATGGAAGTAAATCGAGTGTGGAAAATCTGCAGTGCTCAGTCCATAAGGGCTGTGAAATAGTGAGCATAAATGGAGTTTTAATTGACAGATGTTCTGAAGATGCTGAAGGGCCGCTTCATTTATTTTAAAAGAAGAAACATGTATCGCCTCAGACAGATTAAGACTCCGCATGGTGTAGAGCAGAGGTCACCAACAAGGTGCCCATGGGCACCAGGGTGCCCCCAAGGACCACTTGAGTAGCCTGCGGACCTGTTCTAAAAATAGCACGACTCACCAGTGAGCAGCGTCTGACATTTAATTTTATCCTGTTGCTATTCTTCTTTAATCACATTTGCATTTATATAGATTTGAAAATGACAATATCTAAAAAATACATTAAAACATGTTTATTATACATAAAGTTTAGATAAGTTTAGGTAAACTCTGTTCTAGTGTATCAAGCTGGTAGCCCTTTGTATGGCTTAGGACCCATGAAGTAGCTCTCAGTATCAAATAGGTTGTTGACCCCTGATTTGTAGTATAAGGGAGCAGTTAATAGCAGCAAAAAGGTCCTGGGTTTAATTCCCAGCTGGGTCAGCCAAGGTTCTCTCTTTGTCTGCGTGGGTTTCCACCTTGTACTCCGGTTTCCTCCCACAATCCAAAGAAATGCATGTCAGGTGGATTGAAGGTGCTAAATTGCCCCTAGGTGTGAGTGTGTGGCTGCCCTGCGAGAGATTGATGACCTGCGTTTCTCTGGCTTTCACCCAGTGACTGCTGGGATCTTATTAATGGCAAATTTATAGCAACGTAACAGATACAGATCCTTGTTGAGCACATGTACTCTGCTGCTTGGCCAGCTTTTTCAAAACACACCCAGTTTTCTTTTTTATCCTTCACTTGGCTGCATTGTGTTGCTAGTACAGACATCATTGCCTACTGAAAAAAGGTGCAGAGAAAGAAAATGAAATCCAGGAGAGTTTGCTTCATATCTGAAGAGAGTGATGGAGTTCTCCTTTCCCTTGTGGAGCCATTCTCACTTTAATTCACTCCCACACTCTCGCTTTCATCATTGCCTCATTGCTGGGCTGTAATTCACTCTGGTTTCATGTGTGAGATGGGGTCGTTGTGGTCCACTCTTTCACTCTCTCCCTCCCATTAGTTCTTGTTTTCTCCAAGTCTCTTGCGCTCACTCCTGCTTTGTTCCTGCCTTGTTCTTGCCTTGTTCTTCTTTCAGCCATTTCTCTGCTTGCGTCCAGGAACACTTTTGTCTCTCTTTGCCCAAAACTGTGTTCCTCTCACTGTAGTCACTAGTAGTTGCTGCACCCTTAAAAATGATGGAAAACTGGGGAAATCCTGTTCATTTTACTTTTTATACTTCAGTAGATTATTATATATGTATTTATTTTATATGTTAAATATTAACTGTTATTTTAGACATGAGCATCATTTTATTATTTGACCCATACAGAAGTGGTTTTAGTACTAAAATTCCACACAAACAGAAATACATGTACATACATTTCATCATATCTCAAATGTACGCATGCAGTATATGATGTTATCTGGATATATATATACTTTAGCGCTGAAATTCCAAACAAATTGAATATTTCTTCATATACTAAGTAGATGTGTATATTTCATCATATCCTATTTATATGTGTATGTTTCATCATATCCTAACAGTATGTATATATTTAATAATATCCTAATTATATGCTTATAATTCATCGTATCCTAATCATTGTAAGAACTGACCAAACGAAGACTCATTTGCTGTTTGAAGTTTACTGGTGGTAAATATATATTTGACACATCAGCATACAGGCAAGGCAAAAGAAAAAATCCATAGACAGGGCAAAATTTGGAATCAAGACTTTTGGAGAAAAAGGCAATAAAGTCCAGATAAAAAAGGTGGTCAAAAATCAGACGCCAAGAAGGATAACGAAGAATGGTTGGTACACCAGGAAACTGGCAGTAAAAAATATTGATACCACAACATCATTAACATCATGTCATGATGTTAACTAACATCACGACTTAGAGCTCCCCTAGGACAGGGGAGGGTGAACTGCAGAGCCAGTCGTTTATGTTTACATTACGCTTACAGCATTTCGCAGACACTCTTATCCAGAGCGACGTACATCAATGCTTAAGAAGTCCACATCTGTTCTTCATCCCTGTAAAGCAAACCTGAAATCTACATCTGCTTTTAACCAAGTTACACACCTTAACAAACCCTGTCAAAAAGAAAAAAAAACAATTATATGTGTGCAGAATGTCAATGTTTTCATGCTTTAACACTGAAAAGCCACAAAGATAATTGTGCATATGTCCTATTCAATTATGTTGCACATATCATATGCAAAATATATGTGCAGTACATAGCAATATATGTACATGGCAATATATGGCTATAATATTGTTTTATATAGTCGTTTCCATAAAGCTTGGAGAACGATGGTGAGCACCAATGAACATCAGTCTTCACTGACAGTTATTGTGAGTTTAATTATTTAGTTGAAAGTGCATTAAGAAGCCAACTATATAGTTGTTATGGCAATTTATAGGTTTACCAACAAAGAAAATACCTGTCCTTGTCATTCTGTTGAGAATGAAGTTTTGTTCCAAAAGTCCTTTAAGAAGAAGCTAAAAATGCAGATCTTGCTTAAAGTTTAACAAAACATATGTCATGGGCTGAATTTGTCATCAGAGTCTCAGGTTCTCAGACAGACAAGCTAAATACTTGCAGTAAAGAGATTTTCATCAGTAAAAAGAAAAAAAAAAGAAAAAAATGAGACATGAAGAACAGATCAGAACACGAGACAAAGCAGATGACAGTTTTTGACAACGTTTGATCCCCCTCTCAAGATTCTGCTCACAGCAACACAGCTTAGAAATGAGCTGTGATTACCCTCCCCTCTAGACCCGCCACTAATGCAAATACAACCTATTCATATTCCAGCCACGGATGTAATTAGTGTTGTGTTTTCTCTAATAACCTCGTATTTGCTATTTTTATGCATTGAACCTCTAGCTGTGCTATTGAGAGAGAGAGAGAGAGAGAGAGAGAGAGAGAGAGAGAGAGAGAGAAAGGATCTAGAATCTTTCTAGGATCAAATTCTTATTTTGTGAGTTTGTTCCTTGAAGGCACAGAAATTGGTGTTAAAGGTGCTGCTGTGTCGTTGCGTGTCATAATTTAACAGGGGAATGGTTGAGAACACAAGGGCAAAGTGTGTGACAGATATACAAAGAGGCATGTGTGACAGATGCATTTTGCCTCCCATCCCGTTTTCTAATCCTCTCACACAAACACCTTGTTAAGGCGTTGCGGTCACACTGCCATGGACGTGAACACGGGATGTGTTGTGACAGTGCACCTTTTTGTGCATCCGGTAGCTAAACGTTTAGATTTTTTCAAGGTTCACGGTTACTTTATAGTGATCAGCAGCTGTGAATGGGTACATAGTGTAATGAGACAACGTTTCTCCATAGACTGCGATGCAACATTCAACATTTAACAGAGTGCAAGTTACGACAAAGACGATACAAAAAATACAATAAATAGACACAGCAACAATTGAACAGTAGTATAATTAACAATATAAACTATGTAAAACTATGTAGTATTGCATAGTAAGTATGATTAGTGTACAGGAGGCAGTTCGCAGCACTCAACTGACAGAAATAATACAATAAGTAGACAATATTATGGTAATGTAACAGAAGTGTGAATGGGGTGTAGATCAGAGACAATACAGTAAGTAGACAATACGGCAGTGTAAGAGTAAATTGTGAATGGGATGTAAACCTTCCAGAGTGACTAGTATTGCATCATATGTATGATGATATGACACGAGGCAGTTACCAGCACTGAACTACATTAAGTGTATATTATCAAGTCACATAACAGGACAGATGTGTGCCTGCTGTGGCAGCAAACAGTAAACATAAGGTAAAGTGGAAGTACCATTGAAAGTCTAGAGGGTAAAATAAGAGGTATACAAGGTTTAAAGAGAGGTAGTTCACTGGAATGCATTTGCCTTGGCAGGGATTTGATATTTGTGTGTGTAGAGTTCTGATGGCCTCTGATGGTAATCCTATATGTGAACGGCCAGGAAGTTGGTGTTTTTAACCCTCTCAACTATATAAAAATGCTTCCTTACCTGCGGGGACTATTGTCCTAAACTTACACAATACGATGAAAAAAGATGTCACAATGGAACCCAATAATGGTTCCAAAGAACCTAGATGGATCTTTGAGGAGTAAGAATAACCTTTCTAAACAACACATTGGTTCCCCAAATGACTGTTTTTGTAAATGGGATATGTAAGTGTGAAGAATCTTTTGTACAAATGTATAAAGAACTTTTAGGAAAAGAAGGTTTCATCCTAACTGTAGGTTCTTCCAAGATACTGGAAGACCAAGATAGTGGTTTAGATGTTTTTTACACTTTAGAAATGTTCTTTACACTCACACATTTATAAAAATGGTTCCTTTGAGAGAAAGTTTTTGGGAACCAAAAATGGCATCAAACATAAAATCTTTATTTTTTAAGAGTGTAATGTCAAGATTATTTACCAAATAAGGATCCTAGAACTGTATGTCCAAGCCAAAATGTTGAGCATGAAATTCATGTTTTTACAGCAACATTCAATAAATAGGCCATGAAGTATCTGTTTCTTTTTGTGTTTTGCAGGACCAGCATCTGGAATATCACAGTACAAGTACAGAAACAGGAAGCAAAACACAGTCATCTTCAATCATAGTGTTCTCATTCCTGTGGATGCTATGACAGGATGGCCGCCCCTCCAGAAGAACCTGTCATTGGATTCATGAGCGCAGCAGTAACCACATGTCTCACCAAGAAGCTTCTCTAGGCAGGAACTCTCTGTCAAGTGCAGAGGGTAACCTCATAATGCTTTGATTCACAGACCCGGTTTCCTGATTAACAACTGGAATGTGCTCTCCTCGCCAAGTCTGAGTGTTTGAGAGCCTCTGAGAGAGCCTAGCCCTCAAACACCTGCAGTGCTCTCACTTAGGAGCATAGGTTTATTTATGAATGAATGAGGAATGTTCATGTTGAAAATTCCACAGATGAGACTATTTAGCTGGGCTAACTCCAATTTGCTGCAAACATTGCCAAAACATCCAAGGTCCACATTGAGTTCTTGAGACCCTTTCTAGCTGGTTGAGGAGCAAACTCCAAGGACTCAGCTGTTGCTTTAACCTTGCCCAGTCAAGGACACATCTGGTGGATCCAGGGCTAAAATAAACACCACATTAAAACTTCTCCTTCTCAAGAGCTGAGTCAACTTTGAGGCTAAACATTTAGGCTTTTTAATAGGAAGGTATATCACAATATAGGTCTTTCAAAGGAGAATACCCTTTAATGGTAGCTTTGGCAAACTGATTTTTCAAAATGGTAGAACTAACAGGATATAATGGAACTGAAGACACTCTGTTCTCAACTGGCATTCCCTTCAATTCTACTGCTGATTATGAAGATTTTGAGCCAGAGTCCGATCCTAGCAAGATCATCATCCCTTCGATCTATGCCCTGGTCTGCTGTGTGGGCATCATTGGCAATGCCATGGTCATATACGTAATCCTCAAGTATGCCAAGATGAAAACAGCCACCAACATTTACATTTTGAATCTTGCTATTGCCGACGAACTCTTCATGTTGAGCGTTCCATTTCTGGCTACATCAGCCGCAGTGCGCCACTGGCCATTTGGATCACTAATGTGTCGACTGGTCCTTAGCGTGGATGGCATCAACATGTTCACCAGCATATTTTGCTTGACTGTGCTGAGTGTGGATCGCTACATTGCAGTGGTGCATCCCATTAAGGCTGCTCGTTATCGTCGACCTACTGTTGCTAAAGTGGTCAATGTTTGCGTGTGGGGACTATCGCTTCTTGTCATTCTGCCCATTATTATTTTTGCAGACACAGTCCCAGCACAGGATGGTGGGGTAGACTGCAACTTTCTGTGGCCTGAGGCCTCATGGTCAGAGGCGTTTGTGGTCTACACATTCTTGTTGGGATTCTTGCTGCCTGTGGGAGCTATCTGCTTGTGCTACTGCCTAATTGTGGTGCGAATGCGAGCAGTAGGCCTGAAGGCAGGGTGGATGCAACGTCGGCGCTCAGAGAAGAAAATAACGCGCATGGTGTTGTTGGTGGTCGCAGTTTTTGTCCTTTGCTGGATGCCTTTCTACATCGTGCAGCTGATTAGTGTGTTCCACCAGCCGCCAGACCCAATGGTGACTCAGCTGTTTGTCATTTTAAGCTATGCAAACAGTGGAGCTAATCCTATCCTATATGGATTTGTGTCTGACAATTTCCGGCGGTCCTTCCAGCGAATCGTTTGCTTCCGCTGGTTGGAGAATGGTCTGGACACAGAGCAGGTGGACTACTATGCTGTGGCCTTACGGCGGCAGACAACATGTGGGCCACAGGACTTCCCCAAGGAATGCTTAGCCTCTGATATGGTGTTTCGCAATGGAACGTGTACTTCTCGTACCACCACATTGTGAAAGCGGACACATTTTATACCTTTCTCTGGCTGAATCTAGACAAACGATATTATTCGTTTGATTTTAATTGTGAAAAAGACAATTAAGTACTTTTAATATCATCACTTGAAGCCAGAGTGGCACTTTATTTTACAGTGTCCTTATTACAGTGTAAGAAATAATGTACCTATTACAGCATTATGTAATTACATGAATCAGACTGACATAATGCAGTAAAGAACCTGTTGTTTTTTCTCTGCAAACATATGCCTAAATACGTGGTTTGCTCATGGGACCAGTTTTTAGTATAATCTGCATAACATAGCTAATGAGCAATTTGTGCAAAATTATCACAACTTGGGCAACATTTTTACAAATATGACCACAAAACCAATCCCAGACTCTAGCCTGAATCAGTGATTGGGGACTGTTGGTCTTTTTTCGTGTTAATATGACTTACAAGTGGTGTGATTCAGAGCTACATGGTATAATAAATGTATTCACCCATATCGTAAAGTATATAACTACTGTTTATTGGACACCTAGTTAATTGTAGTTACATTGTTCCTTGCGCTGTAATTAGGGCACTGAGCAATAAAGTGTTTCTAAAAAAATAATGTACCGATGCTTGGCTGGTGAATTATTTTATGTCATTCTGACTTGTTGCAGTCTATGTTATTATATCCTAACAAATCTTCATTTAATTTGATGTGAAAATGCAGTAAATGTTCATAAAGTTAAATAATATCACTAAATTGTGAGTTCAGGCTCAGTAAGTGTAGTGGTAGAAAGTTAGCAGTAAACCATTTCCATTTCATTGTTTTTGCTGAAGTGCCCATGTGCCAATTTCTCACTGTCATTTGTTCAAAGCTGAGCTCATGAACAGCGTGTGGTAGATTGTTTAATTAAATGTAAAAAACGTGAACAGGTTATGAGTTTGTGATTCTAACTAACCTGCAAATATTTTAAATTCAATCCATACTTCATGAGCCAGTCTTTGCAACCTAGATATGCTAGTGTCAAACTCTTTGTTGTTAACTCCGTCAAATGTCTCTTGGAAGTGAAGGACCGCTGTCGTGGAATGGTTATTCAAAGGCGATACACTTTTACAAGTAAATGTTCTTACTTTATTCTTTTAAAATTTCCATCCATTGAAATGTTCTTTGGGGAATCATAATGGTTCTTCCATGGCATTGAACCTTATTAAACAAATAAACCATCATTGTTATTTTTACTTGTTCAGCAATATCATCATTACATTCAACCTCATTTAGACATGATAGATGAAACACAGACATCAGTTCATGCATACAGTATTAATACCCGCAGGCATATGTTTCCATTCAAAGCAGGGATTCCTTTATTCACTGATCAGACAAAACTTCTAACACTCTGTACAGTATTTCTCCATTTTTTATTGCTCCCTCAGCACAGCTCAAATCTCATGTTTCACCAAAGAGCATCTCACAAAGCAAAGTATCTTGAGGGTCCTGAGAAGAAGACTAAAGCTGGAAGCCTCCATGAGTTTAGTTAGTGAGTTTACCATGTGTTCCACTGGTTCCAATAAAACAAATCCTCAACAAACAACAGGACAAATTGCAGCCCTTAGGAAAACACAAATCAGGCACACATGCTGCAGTCTGCGCTCAGTCTTTCCATGAAGACAATGGAAAGAGAAAAAAGCAGACTCGTTTTGCGTATGTGAAAGTCTAAGGATTGTCTTTCAACAAAACACGACTTCAGACAGTGAAGTGATCAAGGAATGTTTCGGAATTTAGATAAAACATTGTTTTTCCTGTTTATTGTTCAGTGACTACTGAGAGTGTTGATTTGACATTATCTAGCTGCACTCAGTGATTTATGACTGCATGCAAAAACTTCATACAATGAAACTTTACGTGACTAAATGCTCCATGCTGACAATGAAAATTGTCCTTGTTGAAACAAAAGCATAAAAATAATGCATGTTTGGGGGGTTTAAAATTTTTTTTTGTTGTTGCACAATTTCTACCTGCCTCATTTACAACAGTGTGAAGTAAACTAAAAGGTAATACAGTCACTTCTGAGGCTCTGGGGCTCCAGTGAACTGAAGTGGAACCCATTATCTCCAATTAAAAAATGTTCTTAATCAAGAAAAACATGTATGAACCTTAGAAACCACAGACATCCCTCATCTCAGATAAGGTCAGTGTTCAAAAGGAACTGGTCAAAAATGATATCCATGGAAGAATGCAAAGTAAAGCCAATGATAACCAAGAGGAAAATAATCCCCATCTCACATTTGCCAAAAAAAACACCTTGATGACCCCAAAACCTTTTGGAATAGGCACCCCATTACATCTGGCATACTACAATAAAAATATCACAGTGAAACATGCTGTTGGTAGTGTGATGTAGTTTCAGTGACGGAACCATCAGGTCTGCTCTCTAGCAGAAAACCTTGCAGGAGAATGCTATCAGTCCCTGATCTGAAGTTTATCTGAGTTTCGGAGAAAGACATGATCTGAAGCACACTTTTAATTGGCTTTAGAGAAGAGCTTCACTTTTAATTGGCTTTAGAGAAACTAAATCAATGTTTTGCAGTAGCCAAGTCAGACCTTTGGGACTCTGTGGCAGGATTTTGAACAGTCTTGATCTAAACAATTCACAGGGGTGTTGCTAAACTTTTTTCCTTCAGTACATGAAATGATGTGTTTGGTGTTTCACCGTATTCTCTTTGTACAACATTCCATTTTTCACGAGGATCTGAAACCAATATGTCTGACAAATATGCAAACATTTGGTATGGTACTATAATAGAAACCATTGTCTACTCGCTAAAATGAATCAGCAAATTAAGAAAATTCCACAATTTTTGGACAAATTGAGTATAAGGGTTGGTTTGTTTTGTTGATGTTATGATGATATACAGATTAATCATTTAAAAACTAGCCAGTATTTCAAATCAACTGTTTTTCTCTTTACTTCAAAATGATTTTTCATTGTTGAGGCTGATGCTCGAATATTTAGAATGAGCCAATCCAGTGCTAGGAAATTCCTTCTGTATCTTATTAGGTTGCCTTTAGGCCACAGTCCTACTGAGTGAACTTTCTTCACCCTGACACCCCCTCCCAAACTCACCGTTGCACACTGACAAGAATGAATGCTCCCATATGAATAAGTGAAGGTGGAAAAACAGGCTTGGTTTATGTCTTACGTGTTTTAGTCATTATCCCTCAGCTCCCTGTGACACTGCTCTTTCATTTCCTATCCAAACACTGCAGTGACCATCAAAGCCACGAAATTTACTAGTAGCTTTAAATCAACTGAAACTATTCAGTCTTACACACAGACTTCATACTCCAAGTTAATATTAGTGCCATTATGTGTGAAAGCAATAATGAGAATACACAGTCCCATATGTTTATAAATCAATAGAAAGGCCTTGAGGAGATAGACAGAAAGAGTGGAAAGAGGGGATAGTTGAGGGAGAAAATGAGTGTAATATATCTACCACGATGCAGTCTAAATATTTAAATACGTCATTGGTTATCAGGGTGACATGGATTGCTAAGGATCAAATTTTTTCCAAACCCTGTGAAAATGATTAAATAGGGAAAACACTCGTACATTGATTTATTAAATATGTTCCGGAATCAACATTTGTCATTTTATAAATTGTTGTTTTATTCAGTACTAGATACAAATGATTTGGCTCAGAAGCATTAATATAAAGATTGCGAGAAGATTTATCTCTATATCATTACTACTGAAGCAAAACACTGGAACAAAATCTTCACAAAAAAAAAAAAAGAATTAAGAAAACCATTAACTTTCTGTCACATTTCCCCATATCTCCAGAATGAGGGCAGGCGCACATGCAGACTTCCATTTTATATTCTTTATTTAAACAAAGCAAAACCGGCACGAGGGCCATAAACAAAACTTTAAACAAAAGGAGAATGGAGAATACACAAAGCAACTCAGCATGACGGTAGACCAACAACGAAAGTCCAACACAAACAAACTTAAATGCAAAATCCAACTCTCAACAATCCAAACAAAAACATTTCTTTCTCTGAGCACACCGGTCAGCTGAAACTCATAAAAAAACGAACTCAAGCCCGGTGTGCTCAGGATTTCACGATAAGAGTTCAACAAAAAGGACGGCCTCTAGCAGCCACTGATGGGACCTGACACTTTCATTGTAAGTTGATGTAACAAGGTTTTATTCTGTATTATTCTGCAACACATATTTTGTTAATTCATGGTTTTGTGACAGTGTAAAGCAATGTGAAAAATCACCAAAATTGTACAAAAATACAAAGTTTTGTTCTGACAGTGACAACATATTAGTGAGATAAGTTCTCTTTTACCTCAAATAGGACTGAAAAATCCACAGACCTTCCACAAAAAATGTATCTCAGCAAAAATATCTTTCCAGGCAGAACTACCCTACCAAGAGCTACTGAGTCTCGGTCCCATGTAACTGCTAAAATATGGATATAACCATGGCATAATAGTAAGAAGCTGTCCCTTTCTATTCTGAACATAAATTAAATATGCATGAAAAATTATGCAAATATATTAGCTTTAGTGCCTTTAGTGGCTAGAATATAACAGCACACACTTATATTATCCAAGCAATATGTGATCTCGCACTGCACTACATTTATTTAAAGTGTGTGCCACTGCATATATTGAGTATTTTAGCATATATTTAGTCTGGGCACAGGATATTCTATTTTTACAACAAAAAGTCTGCATGCTTGGTCATGAAAATCCAAAATTAGATGACAGATTTTTGTTTTCTCACCACAATAACGGCAAATATAAAAATATTATGGTCAGAGATTTCATGTTTTCTACACGTGTAACAGAGGATATTTTTCCACAAAATAAAATTATACACAGTATATGCAATATTAATAATATGTGGTTAGATGTAGAAAGGTTGATCCTTTTCTTTAATAAAAAATTTAAATGTACTCTGCATGAATAGAAATTTCATGATCTATCTGTGTCCTTCATAATAGTGTGTGATACTGCCAGTGCGGTACTTTTTAGAAACACCAAAAATAAATAAATACTTCAATAAATAAGCAGGTGTCATTTCCCTACACAGACACAGACCATGGCGAGACTGATACACACTTTTAGAAATAATATACATAGATGAGTTCAAGGTTTTGTAACCTAGATATGGAGTTAACATGAATGCCTCTGTTCAAGTTCATTTAATTCATTCAATTCAAACAGAGTCCTTTGTGGGTTCATAAAAGAGCTCACTACAATGTGTTCGGAGGATGAATAAGCAGAATACAGAGGAGTAAAACCTTTACTTGAGCTTTACATTTTTATTTTGCAACATCTCCTGGCTCTGGTACTAGTACAATGATGACAAAAGCATGAGCAGTGGAGAGCTAATGTGCTGATATGGCATTATTCATCTATTCATCTGATATGGCATTATTCATCTTTTGCCAAAATCTTTGGAAAAATACAGCAATAAACAGTAAGCCACTTCAATGGCAATAGAGAAAAGAAACCTGGCCCTCTACCAGAAGTAATCATTAACCGTATTCTGAATCCCGCTTAATCATCTTTACATTTACGGCATTTAGCAGACGCTCTTATCCAGAACGATGTACATCAGTGCTTAAGTAGTCCACATCTGTTCTTCATACCTGTAAAGCTAAACCCAAATCTACATCTGCTTTTAACCAAGTTACTGTCAGCTAAGTTACACACCTTCACAAACCCTGTCAAAAAGAAAAAGTCAGAGGTTAATACACCAGTAAGGAAAAACAGTTAAAATTAGTTCCTTCACCATTACATGCTGTAAGTTATTACAATATATTTCTTATGTTAAATAATTTATATAGTTAATTATGTAAGGAATTATATTTCCATTCAGTTTGTTTCAAGGTCAACAAATACTGATAATGCATGGTCGGTTTACTTCTCACAGCACTGTACACACAATGTTTCATCAAATTTAAATAAAATATCTCCTCCATTACTGACAAACATCAATGTGGTAATGATTAAAAGTTTAGACCACATTTATCTATATGTTTCAATGAGCTGGCAATGAAAGATATTAGCCTGTAAAATTACAAAAATAGCATGTAAATTCATAACATGCTTTTGTTGTCATCAGCAATAATGGGCCTTGGAAGGGGCTAAACACAGAACAAGGGTATAAATTAACCCTATACTAAGTTCATCATAACTTAAGTTTTACAATATGAAGCCCATTGTGTTAAGTGATTACAACAATGACATTACAAGTAATTTATGCAGCAAATAAAACTTGGGAGCACACTGGAACTTATTCTGTCACTTTGGTTCATTCAGTCATAGCATTATCTGCACAGTGGCTTCTATTAGTGTGTCCTCAACCAGCAGGTTTTCTGTTCTTACCTCAGTATAGGGAAGCATTTCAGAATTACAGTATGTGGTACGCAAATATACATTAGAGATGAAGCAGTAGCCTCCCTTTAAGGCTGCAATGAAACATAATAACCTGATCTTTAAGTGAATGGAAAAAAACAAAAGGAGAAAACAAAAACTACTGCTGTAGCTGTTATTGTTTAGTCATGATTGATATTTATTAGAATAAAAGCTGTGAATAAAAATTTGTAACACTTTCTCTCCAGGGATGGACACAGAATGTTTTCATACATTAATTTCAATAATGTTCTTGGTGCTTCGTCTTACGTGTCCCTATTAACTGTTTAGTTACACATTAATAACACATACAGCAATGTAAGCGCTGGTGATGTATTGACTGGAACAGCTGGATTACAGTAGTAACGCTTATGCAAAAAACACATGTTAATTAACTTATTTTCTTCTCTTGTAATTTCATAAAGCTATAATAGGATACACTTACGTATATATCCACAAATAATGAAGTTAATACATTGGCGAATTTACATCAACTGTACTAATGTAACACGTCTGTAACAATGTCTACGTCACCAGTACTTATATTATGGCCACATGCATTGTGAATTTGTAAATACACAATTGTTATTATTACACTTGCTACAATTATTATTAGACACTTGCTATCATATACATGAGGTTCTCCATCAAACAGCAGGGAGACGCATGAGCAGTCTTCCATCATGCTTGAACTTTATTTTATTAACACAAAGCAAAAGGCTCAATGGCCCAAACTGAAAACAGTAGCTGAACAGACAACTCTATCAACGGTGATGGTGAACCGACAAAAGCCCAAAACTCAAAGCATGGTACTTATAACAGAAAGCATCTGCAACTAACAATATCTCATCCCTGGCCAGCCGAGGCACAGGGATGAGGCCACACCCAATGTCAAAACAAAAGTACAAAACCAAAATACAAACTTAAACAAGGGCAGCTTCTAGCGGCCACCCACCATCACTGTCCCCAGGCCTGACACACTAAAAGAACCTTTTAAGTATTCAAATGGTTCCTTGAGTTGCCTTTACAGAAGGATCCCTTTCTTTAAGGGTATACTGACATTTTCTGAATGTATAATATTGTACAATTATGATTTTTTTGCCCTTTGGATGACTGAACAACGTTTGTTCTCAAGAAGTTACCACTAAGCCAGTCTTTTTAATTGTCTCCCTAACTACTCTTTCTTTGGCTTTGTTATAGTAATGCTGAGTGCATAAAATGCTATTTAGGTTTTTTTTAACCTCAGACTTTGTCCATGAGCAAACTTGACATTGAAAGGACAGTTTATTTGCATAGATGGGCCCTGGGAAAGCTCCGAAGGATAACAATGGACTATAATGATTTTCTTGGGATTGTTTTGGAAGAGGCTGTTCTGCCAGTGTACCACCAGCCGAATAATGCGCTGCTAGAATATTCTGAGAAGAAAAACGTTGCATAAGATTTAGCTATTATTTTTTGACAACAAACATTACATTGTTACATTCTGAATAGCACATTATGTAGCTTCATCAAAATTCCCTAAAGCATGACCAGTTATTTCGGGCATTTTAAAGAAGGCAATCCAAACTAGGTAGTATTTGTAGCTTGCCAAGGATATTACTGGAATTAGGCTCAAATAGGAGCTATTGTTTGGTGTACATGTGCTTATCATTCTAGCAGTAATACAGCATCAGCACAGCAGTAAGGCCATCAGACCAGGCTGTCAAGTGCCACCACTAGCAGCATACACTGTCAAAAATAAAGGTTCCTAGATGATGCACATATAAGGCTAGAAAAAGCTTGTATTAATATAGAAACTTTAAAAGATTCTTTATGCTTACCCATCTTATTTACAAAATAGTTCCTTTTACTGAGGTATATTTCATCCTTGAGGACCAAAAAGTTTGATACAACATTTTTCCAGCCTCTTTTTATCTTTTACAATTAAACAAGCTATCTTTGTTACTGCACCATCAAAACTGATAAATGCAAACAATAGATTGTGGTTGGTAGCCCTCATTAAAGGCACGGTCTAGTCTGAGACCCTCCTTATAGGATGAATATATGTAAATGCTTCACATTTGTGACAACAAAAACAATTAATTCAAATGGGGCATCGGGAGAGTGAATTAAACATTTTGGAACTTGAAATAGTGTTTAAGGAGTACAATGCTCAAACTCTTTTCTTTTAAAAGCAAAGAAAAACTGCTTTCCATGATGTGGAACCATTAAAGAACCACCCTTTAAGATGATCTTGAGATGGGTTCTTCACTCTAAAGGACCCTTTTGGTACCTTCATTTTTGCAATGCAAAACATTCTGCTTGCTAAGTTCCACCTCTGGATCTGTAGACCAGTCTGAGTCTCAGAAGGGAAATACTATATTTGACTATATTACTATATTATACTTAAACACCTTTCTTGCTCTTTTTTGTAAATGTTGGGGTTTTGACAGAACTGCACTTCTTCCTGTTGCAAAGCTGTCTTTTATTACGCTGCATGCTAGTTGTTAAGTGTTGTCTGGTATGTGTAGCAATCATCTGGATATATTGGAATAATTTAGATCTACAAAATAAGAGTCTTGCTTACTTGGATACTACAGGCCGCTAGTCTTTCCAACATAGTTTACGGGAGGGGATTTGTGTGCAAACAGTGAGCAAAACAGATCTCTCTCTCTGAAAACAACTGGAAAAAGCTGAATCTCATATTTGCTGGATAGAGACCATTAGTGACAGGAGGTAGCCTGCCTAATGATTATACTGTATAAGAAAAGCCTCCCTACAGAACACACTCAAAACACACGACATGATGTTGCCATAACCAACACACAGCACCCAGACAGCACAACCAAAGATGTCTTTATTTTAAATGCTTGCTTAAAGATAAGTCACCATTGTTTTTCTGAAGATTTTTTTAATAATCATTATTACTGGAATTTGGTGCCACTTCTCATTTTGGTAAAATTCCAAAGCGAAATATCCAACTAATTGATCATTAAAAAATTCAGTTTGTGTGGTTGAGTTGTATGGGGAGAGAGAGCAGAAGCGTCAGTTGCTTTAAAAGTGTCTCAATGTCACAGCTATGGTGTTGGAAAGTGACAAAATGCAGAGCAACAGACTCATAAACAAACTAAATAAAGACAATAAAGCTCAGGTCAGTTATAAAAAAAAAGTGTGTCACTGTTTATTTTGGTTTTATTCAAAATAATCAGTCCGTGAATGTGGCTATGTGTGCTTTTTCTCACCCATTTTCAGAAGATAGCAGTTCACTCCACCCATTTTCAGCCATCCTTAACCATAAATGGCCTGGTAATAGCAAGTTAATGCCCCACTTCGTGGATTAAGAGTAAAACACAACATGTAAAACAAAGAGAGTCAGAAGAGGCGATGGTTCGATATACCACTATGTGTAGATTTTTTTTTTTACACAAACTGTTTTTTGTGTATCTCCAAAACACTGGTATTATAGTAACCATGCAATCACACTTCTCACAGAAATGCAGTCTTAGTTTGTGATCTAGTGATACTGGATGATAAACACTGTGTATGAAAATACCAAACATTTCCAGACCTAACAGGTCAAACAGTTTACTGAGAAATAGTTAACACTTTGACCTTCTGAATCTCTGTTTCAACTTTGTTGTCTGTGCTCTTCCGGTCCTCCCGCTTCCTCCTCAACCAGCGAGGAGGAAGCGAGCAAAGAGGCCCACTTTGAGCACCCTGGCAAAGGCGCCGGCAAAGAGTGCTCTTCCGGACCTCCCGCTGGTTCTGAGGACCCTGAAGCAGTATGTAGAGGAGCAAGGCCAGTTGGACGAGTTCGCGGAGCTGGGCGCAAAGTTCGTTGCAGCTGTCCACAAACAGCAGCCGGTCTTGCCGCTCCTCAAGCACACAGCTCATCTCGCTGCTCCTCAAGGACATGTAACATGCCTCACCGCTCCATGCAGAAGGGGCTAGGTAGCAAAAGGGGCTAGGTAGCGCAGCTGAGGCCCGAGAGTGGCTTGTAAAACATCAAGAGGGGTCTTTAGCCATAACAGGGGGGCCTGTAGCAGCCACAGTGGCGGGGGTTCTTCCCCTGAATTTTTTGGGGGGGTGTACTGAGGTCTTCGAGGGCTCCAGAAGAGCTCCCCAGCATGGTGTGAGACCTGGGGACCAATGAAGAGCTCCCAGGAGGGGGCTCCACAGAGGGAACTCGGTTCTGGAGATCAGCGAGGGGCTCCCTGAGGGCCCCATTGGAGTCCATGGAGAGGGCTCCCGGTAGGGGGCTCCGCCCCTGAGGACAGAGAGGGGCTCCCGGTAGGGAGCTCCACACACCAGGACAGAGAGGGGCTCCTGGTAAGGGGCTCCGCCCCCAAGGACAGTGAGGGGCTCCCAGTTAGGGGGTTCCACCCCTGAGGACAGTGATGGGCTCCCCACGGAGGGGTTACCCGGAGGGGGCTCCACACCTGAGAACAGCGTGGGGCTCCCGGGAAAGGGCTCCGCCCCAGAGGACAGTGAGGGCCTCCATGATGGGAGCTCCCTGTGTGTGGTCAGGGACTCTCAAAGGGTAGCGTCCCATGGGACCCACCTGGGCCAGAGGATGGTGATCATTGGGTAAAGGTTGTGTTTGGGTCTTTTTTTAAAATGTAGATTATATCAGCATTAACGTCTGCCGAAGTGTCTGTCCTCATTTGGGGAGAAGCGGAAAACGTGACACATACATTGTTCATACATTGCAATTAAAAATATTTGGAGCTACATCTCAATTGCCAGTACCTAGTCATGCCTCTGCTTGGAGAAGAAGCCCTCCAGGTGAGTCTTGCATCAGTTGGGCATCAACATTTTATAGACTGCATAATTTACATGTCAAAACATTTCAGGCCTTTACCACAGAAGTCATTAAACTGTTTGAACAAATTGACAATAAAATTGCCACATGAAACCATTTCACAGTTTCTACGAAGAACATTCTATGAGCACGTTGTAATTGCTGTTCATTTCAAGTAATAAAAAGTAGGTCCAATGCACAAAGATTTTTCCTCACAGGTTTGATGCCATCCCACTCGATACACAAAAGGTCATTTATTCTTTGCACATACTGTTGCCTATATACTGTTTTACATGTAGTTTTTGTTGTAAAATTCTTTTATATTTATAACTGATTTTATTTATTATCAGCTTTTTTCAATTCCCAGTCCTACCTTTTGGATTTGGCTTTGCATAGGAATTTTCACCCTTATGCATTACTATAAAGCGCCATCATAGTTAAACTAAATAGGCAAATGTATCCACACTCACTTGTAGCATCTGTCTCAAAAATTGTGTTTTTGTGTTTTTGACGAATGGTGATTCTTGTGTTTTTGAGAACATTGATTCTGTCTTTACGCAGCTTCTAGCCTTTAACCCTTCAGGTTTATAATTTAGCCTGTAGCCTGTAGTCTGTAAGCCTTAAACGCATAGCATCTGGTAGCAGTAGTATAGTATATATTAGTAGTAGTGTCAATAATATATAGTGTTTAGTTGTATTTAATAGTATATAGTGTTTAGATAGCGCTTTGTATCGTGTACTCTTAATATGTAGCTGATTTTGGTTTGTTTTCATAACCTTACATGGCCAACCAAACTGTTCCCTGTCATTTTAAACTATAATAATATATAACAGCATGCTACCTTTGCAGAAATCCATTTTCCAATCCAAACCCAAACTTTTCAAATTATAAAAGAAAAATTGTTAGGATGAAGAACTGACTAAAAATGTTTCAGCACAACAAACCAAAGAATGCAGTTTCTCAGAGGTCACTTCAGAATTAGTAAATGCTTTGTGATTAGATTTGCCATAATCAATTAATCAGGAGAGAAACTATAAGGTAGGAAGAAGTTATCTTCATCTTAGCCCCACCCCCCCGACTCTCTCTCTTGCTCTCTCTCTCTCCCTCTCTCTCTCTCTTTCTCTCTCTTGCTCTCTCTCTCTCTCTCTCTCTGTCTCTCTCTGTCTCTCTCTCTCTGCAGATGTTTATTGTAATGGTGTGCATTAGAGTTTTTGTTTATGGATATTCTTCCAAAATGACAGCGATCTGCATATCTTCTTTTTCACTGAGGCAACAATTCTGTTTGAAATGTAATTTCTGTACTCAACTGTTGGTGGTCTTACATACTTAATCATAAATATTCCAATTTTAATGATTAGATGTGCAATTACACTGTATCTTCCGTATGGAAAGATTATAAACATCAACCAACTAAATCACAACATCAGATACGCATAATGATGATAAATAAGTATTTCACTATGGTTCCATGGGATATACCAGATAGCATGGAACAGCAATGCTTGAGAATATTTGTCTAAAGTAAGTGCTTTTTTATGTGAACCAAACACCAAGTGCAACCAATGCTGGATATTTTCTGAATAGTTTTTTTACACATATTTTCACATTATTTTATTTTCACTCACTTATCCTCAAAGCACAGGCGTCTGAGCAGAAAGCGTGGATCTCCCTTTCATTACTTCCCTTATTATCTATAGAGATGTTATCTTTTAGGTCCTATACACCAATCAGCTATAACATAACAATATAGTGTAGGTCCCCCTCATGTTACCAAAACATCTCTGACCACTTAAGGCATGGCCTCCACAAAACCTCAGAAGATATACTTTTATAACTGCACCAAGATGTTAGTAGCAGGTCACATAGCAGAAGTGAGGTGAGGCCTCCATGGACTTGTTTGTCCATCAAATCCTACAGGTGCTATATCAGACTGATATCTGGGGAATTTGGAGGCCAAGCCAACATCTTGAACTCTTTGTCATGTCCCTCAAACCAACAGTTTTGTGCAGGACTCATTATCCTGCCGAGACCACTGCCATTAGGGAAGACCATTGCCATGTATTGATGTACATGTTCTTCAGCAGTGTTTAGGTAGGTGATATGTGTCAAAGTAACATCCACTTGAATGCCAGGACCCAAGGTTTCAAAACAGAACATCACAAAGCGCATCACGCTGTTTCCAAAGACTAATCTTCTTCCCGCACAGCATGCTAGAAATGCCCCAGATAAGACCATCTTTGCTTCTTTCAACACATCAACTTCAAGAACCATCTTCTCTTTTGTTCCTATAATGCATCCACCTGTCATCTCTTCTCCAAGTAAGTGACGCTCATGCACAAGGCCATCAGCATTAAGTAAAATGTTATTCGTCTGACCAGACCACCTTCTTCCAGGGTTCTCTTGTCCAGTTCTGATGCTCATGTGCCCACTTTAGGAGCTTTCTATGGTAGACAGGGACACTCTTGCTGACAGGGATGCTCTATATATTCTGATACCTCTCTATCATTGCCATTATTAACTTTTTTTTAGCAGTTTGTGCTAAAGTAATTCTTCTGTGGAGCATTTGGAGACTCTCTGACCCAGTCGTTTAGCAATCACAATTTGGCCTTTATTACTCAAATCCCATTTCCCTGCTTCCAACACATCAATTTCAAGTACTGACAACATAATATATTGGGCTACTACATCACATCCCCTGGTAGGTGCTATTATTATGAGATAATCAATGTTAATCACTTCACCTGTCAGTGATTTTAATGTTGTGGCTGTTATGGCATAATTATACAAAAGATTATTTAAGTATATATAACTGGAGAAAAGGGAAACCCATGTAAATATTAAATAATTAAATAATACCATAATTTTAATAGAACTTCAGATTAAAGTTTGAGCTTGCAAGTCTACTGTCTGAAATAGTGTATAAATACAAAGGTTTTGGGCCAATTTCTATTAACCCAACTGTGTCACTGTGGTTCTTCTGCTGCTACACACCTTGGAATTTCATTAGCAATACAGCGGCCTCCACAGTTCACCACTGTTTGATATTTAGCAGGTTTCTCCCAGAGGGTTGAACTCTCCAAATGTCTTTCTAAGTACCAAATTGAAAAAGGAGTCTTAAAATGTGCTTGAAGGTTAGAAAAACCTTCGCAGATGGGTAGCATCCTGTCTCCCATGTCATTAATTACAATTCCCAGTTGCAGAATTAGTCCAATAGCAGTGTCTGTTTTTACCATTGAAGGACAGCAGCATAAACGTGGAGAAGAAACTAAGAAGCAAAGAAGAATGTCATACAGAAATACAGGATTCTATCAATTACAAAATAATACCCACCTCGACATATGTGTATGATAGTCTAGACAGAAATGGGATGCTACATTTAAACCTTCAGGTCTATTATTTCTAACATAATGAGTGACGTGATTAAAATAAACTTGCTTTAACCCAATTCAGAGAACAGAGCCAAGTTAGCTGACCACAGGAGTCCAAAGGAGCACGACTGGCATCACTGACTCTGGATGGATAGGATGGGCCTCCTTCTCCCCTATCACTCCATGCATTGCTAACCAGTGATGCATCTGATATAAAATAACTTTCTAAAAGTAGCCTTGGACTTGTGGATACTTCTTGTTACTTGAAGAAAGTATCTGCTACACTTTGCCCACCCAGCATCACTGGCATTACGTGACTGAGGGAATTATCCATTAATTTTCTGTAACTGCTTAGGGTCATCCTAACTAGGGTTACGAGTACCCAAAATCTATCCAGGGACTCACCTAGGTCAGTGCCAGCCCACTGCAGGGTTCACACACACACACCGTTGGGCCTTACTGATGGAGTTCTAGCTAGCATTTACCAATTAAACAGGATAAACTGAATATGAACAGAAAATTGGCATAAACGCAAAAAACAAACAACAAACAATAAAAAAAAAATGTGTTATGAATTAGATTCCCAAAACTGAGCTGAACCATGGATTTTTCTATGCCCCGGCACTACAAACTATCTGTAAAGTGGTGTTTGAAAGTCCAATGGATCTCCACTCACAAGGTGTGTCTAATGGAATTTATTTAGCAACTCAGCTTGCAGAAAGAGAAAGACTTTGAGCCTGTCACTGTGTTTGGAGACAGTCGAGGGAAATGTAATGATGCAAAATATTAAATACGTATTATATCAGGCCCATTGATTTTATCATTATGGAAAAGTATCAGTGAGGTCCAATGTCTCAGGCGTGCAGTTAGAGGAAAGAGAAAGTGAGACAGGAAGCTAACCAGACAAAACAACACACACATAAACGAGTGGAGAGACACAGGCTAATGACACTAATCACATAATAATATTTCATTACTACTTATAACTGCCACTGATGCTGTACACTCTAAGCTATTTTATATTGCATAATAGCTTATAACAATATAAGCTATTTTTTTAAATACTGTTCTCATGCAATAGATATTCATAGTCTAGAATATTTCAATATTTCATCTCACTTGGAATACTACATCCTTTGCAAGCTATGCAATCTTATTAGTACTGTACCTGTGCAATAT
>JBBJLS010000011.1:5659823-5692708 GCA_037577275.1 Bryconaethiops microstoma
TCTCAGAGACGGACCAACACAAGAAATAGCAAAACCCTTGTTACACATTCAAAGTCGAAAAGAGAACAAAACACACTGACTAAAGACAGTTGAGCAAAGACAAAAACAGAACTGCTGTCTTTTCTCCAGAGGTGGTTAATTCTCTCATCCTCTTCTCTGAATAGGGGGAAAAAAGCAAACGTATAGTGTGTTTTTGGAAGCTGCTGGCCCCTCTGTACACATCTGGTTTATATATCTGCTGACCTCGTGTCTTCCACTGTATCCAAGTATGGCCTCTTCATTGTCAGTGTTCTCTGATGGGCTGGAACTAAATAAGCATTGCTGAGAGAGAAAAAATCGACCCACAAGACAGATTTTGACAAGGGCAGGTGTTCAAATACTCAAGAAAAATGTCATCATATTGCCATAAAAATACTTTGAAGCCATTGTCCATTTACAGTACTGTGTAAAGTTTTAGGATCTTGAGAATATTACACTTAAAAATTATTTACCTGGCAGTAAGCATGTAAGACTGGTGTTAATTGTAGTTCAATCATTTAATACCTGGTTTGACAAATCAGTACTTCATTAAATTAAACCAGGTGTCTGATTGATTAAACAAACTCATGGGATGTTTATAGATATAATAGATATATAACCTCTACATTATACACTCATACATCTCTTTTAACAAAAAAAAACAAATTTCTTTAAAGAATAACCAACTGAAAAGTTCTTTAGAGTATAGCAACGCAACAGAGAGCTGGACACGGCAGTTTAGAAGTGTAGAAGTTCAGAGCAAATTCTGCTTTTATATTTAGGCCTAAATGTAATTATGTATTTAATTACACAATTAATTACATTTACATATGCTTGACAGCTGTATCAGCTAGTTTAAGTCTGCAATTTATCTGTTTTGTTTTTTTTACTGAAATAATAAGAAGCATGAAAAAGGTGTAAAAATATGTAAAGGATGCCTTTTTATATCATAAAATAAGACCACATTTATAAAAATAAATTTAAACTGAAATCCGAATGAATAGTTTTTCCAGCTACTTATGAACATAATAGGATCTGCACTTGTGACATATTTTTTTTTCAAAATCTATGAGCAAAAGAATTGTCAGGCTTTTGGTACCTAATTAGTATGGAGAGACACACCACAGATAAACAGGTTAGACTAAATGCACACACACACATACACACACACACACACACACACACACACACATACATACGCAGTATACATCATTATAACCTGCAAATGGTTTTCTCCATAAGTCTCCTATCTTTGTGTGCTAAATACTCTCTTGAGGGTAATACTACCAACACAAAGAGTTACCATAAGGCTGACTTAAGCTGTAAAATATTTGAAAATCCCAGCTGAAGAGTTGTTTCGCCAAGACACCTGCAGGGAATTTATAGTACTCTAAGAGTCTCCTCCTGTCCTCCAAAAATACCTTGGTCTTCCACACGCCACAAAATGAATCATGCAAAAAAGACCCTCTCATATCATTTGCAGTCTTTTTTGGAAAGTCATCCAGTCTTTATAAAAGAGCAAAGGATGATCCAAGCATTGTCAAACTTCTTCTTTTATCAGTCAGACAGTGGCACATCACAGAGATGGCAAGCTTGAGGAATTTAAAGGCAGAATGCCAGTTCAGCTCAGGTGGAATGCAACCTTTTATTATCATTGTTTTTTATTACTGCTCCACCTCTGTCTGGAAATCATATATCACAAGCCATATGTATCATATAAATCATACATCGAAGATTTTGCAGCAGAAATATTGTATCACATATAGCTCAGGTTTTAACCTTCCCAATTCGCACACACACACACACATACACCCACACACATACATACACACACATGCGCGCACACACTCCAGATCAAACAAAGTAAATTGACTTTAGTTAGTTTCTAGGCCAAGTTAGTTTCTTGCAGGTGCCAAGACATTTCAAGATCATGAAATGCTTAAAGTCAGTCAGATTTTGTGAATCATGAAAATGTCAATCAGATACTGTATCATAATGGATATCAGGAGGGCAACTCATTAAAGCCAACTGTCATTAATGTCCATTTATGGCCACACAGTAATGTTGGGGAAATACTTTCTCTGTGGGTGTAAGTACACAATAATCAGTGTAAAAAGAAAGAAAGCTAAGAGGATAAACACACTGATCAGCCACATCATTTAAACCACTGACCAGTCAAATGAATAACACTGATTATCTTGTTACAGTGAAGAATGTCAAGAAGTGAGATTTGTTAGGCAACAAAGGAACAGTTAGTTCTTGATGTTGCTGTGTTGGAAGTAGAAAAAATGGGCAATTGTGAATATCTGAGCAACCTTGACATGGTCCAAATTGTGATGGATAGAGATTAGAACTGGACCACGAAGCAATGAAAGGATGGTCTGGTCTGATGAATCACACCTACTCTTACATCATTTAGATGACCAAGTGTGTGCATATAGCACCAGGATGCACAATGGGAGGAACCCAAGTTGGCAGATTCAGTGTGTTGCTCAGTTCAATGTTCAGCTGGGAAATTTCGGGTTCTTGCGTTCATGTGGGTGTTACTTTAACATCTACCACCTACCTAAACATTTTTGCAGACCAAATAGATCAATTCATGGCCACAGTGCTCTCCATCCTTTCCGCAACATATTGCACCCTGCCACACAAAAAATTTTCAGGAATGGTTGGAGGAACGTGACAAAGAATTCTGTTTGATCCTTTGTGGGATGACTTTGAGTTCATTCTGACTTTCAGTTAATTCATCCTCACTTGAAATAATGAAACTAATTGGTCAGTGCGAAACCAATAAGCACAGAATTAAGACATCCCATCCCTACTTATTGCATTATTTGTTGCTCTGACCGAGCATCTGTGGGATATGCTGGGCACGTGCAGCCGATCAGTGGAAACCTCACCTTGCAACTTACAGGACCTCAAGGATCTATTGCCAAAGTCTTGGTGCCAGATATTACAGCACAGCTTCAGAGGTGGAGTCTGTACCCAGACAGATCAGAGATGTTTTTGCGACATGAGTGAGGGCTTGAACAATATTAAGTAAAGTAAAGTAAAGTAGCCCCTTATAGTCACGCACAAACACACCACAGCACAGCACACAGTGTGAACAATGTGAACTTCTTTCTCTGCATTTAACCCATTCACCAAGTGAAGCAGTGGGCTACCACCAACGAGGGGCACCCGGCAGGTAGTTTTAATGATATGGCTGATGTAGGCAGAGATGAGTTCCAGAAGCTGTATTGATAGACATAATAAACTAACGTGATCAGAAGGTTTTTTGTGTTGTTGTTGTTGTTGTTGTTGTTGTTGTTGTCCCTGATCTAGCTAAAGAGGTTTCTATTACTTTAAAAGTGGACAGAAGTATATTGTGTGCCTGCCAATCAACACCTCCAGACTTAATGGACAGTGCTTTGTAGCACACTAATTGTCCAAAACAGAGCCAGCGTACTGAGAGTTCTTCAAAGGAAGTAAGTGCAAAGTTTTTCTCTGGCCAAGCCAATCTTCCAATTTATATCCAATTAATCATGAATCGTGCTTGCTGAGAACGAGTCCACCACCCCCACCCTAACCTCCACACGACAGAAGGCTGAAAAGGCTCAGCAAAGCATCTCAGAAAAAGACTGATGTAAAATATTAATGTTGGTGAGGCACAAGCTCAAATTTGAATACAACGCACATGCAACTAAGTCTCATCATTAATACTGAGATGAATTTGCTGAAGCCCTTCAAATGACATGTATATCTGTTTTGCAAAAAAGCCAAATATGTATAAACAATCAGATTTTGTCAGAAAATATGATAGTTTTACCACATTTGCCTCAATTGTAAAATGTTAATATATGTTTTGCCACATTTGCCTCAATATTTATCAAATAATTGAATGATCTCCCTATGTTACATTTAAAAAATGCCTTGTGTGAATGGTTTTTCTTTGAATAAAGTTGAAACAGAACAGTGGTTTACAATCAAACAATATTGTCAGTGCTGAAACGTGACAGACAATATGATGTAGCTCTTCTGTCTTGCTGAGTTAATATAGCTACTGATACCTCTTTTAATGGTCCTCTCTAAATTATATAGGTCATATAACTAAACTGATGTGTCCCTGAGGAACAAAGTGAATATAGCAAATTAAGTTAATTGATCACCTGCCATTCATAACATTAGTCATAATGGTGATTTGAACTTGACTGATGTTTATGTCCTTCCTTACGTTCTCCAGAGTTTCTGGAAATTTAGTTCAAGAATACCCAATATTTTCAAGTACCCATGAAAATATTGAGACATCTGCGAATGTACCACCCGTGAGACTAATAAAGAGTTATCATATTTTATCTTATCCTAAGGAAGAGAAAGCATACAGAAGGCATGCTGGAGAACATACCATTCTCTTTTTTAGGCACAACACACACTTGCATGGCAAATATAACACAGCACCATGACAGGGCTGTGGGGTTTGTAAGTATGCAGATGAACCAAACGCAGTTCCAACTGTTTCAGTATTATTTGTGTACCCGAACTATAAACCCTACTGTTTTCAGTTTACTCAAACCATTTGAAGACAGTTCAGTGTTTGTTTGGTTTTTTTGCGTTGAATGCATGCAAGCCTTTTACAAAGTATAAGTAGTTATCACTTAAAATAGAGTGCTGCAATTGCTAACTTTTTAAAGTTAAAGTAATTATTATGTACCTAACTACATTTGATAGCTTATTGCAAATTCCTCAATTTTAGTTGTGTCCAATCCTTAGCGTGGACATGATAACAACAATGGGAGGGCGAAGGCCAGCACAAGCTTCTTCTGAGTCACATGAAGCAAGACCACGTCTTTCTGAACTGCTGCTAGCATACTGGACAGCTCAGTGTGTTCAGAGAAGAACACTAACTGCTTATTCTGCTAGGTTAACTAACAGACGCCTGCACTGGCTAGTATCACACAGGAGTCCTCGGGGAGAGAGAGGGCTACCCAGAAAGAATGAGGGCAATTAGATTCTGATGTCTGTGGCATCATTGGGGATCTCGCAGTCTCCTAATGATAGGGCCAGTGCTTGATAGAATTGCACTACTTGGAAGCCAAGCGTTGATTTTCTACTTATTTTCACAATAGACACAAAGGAAAAGTCAGCCTTTAAAATGACTAATGGCAGTTACTGTTAAGTTGCTCCATTACAACCATACAACCTGAGTACTGAATAGATATAAAACATAATCATAATTAGAATTAGTTTTTATGTGTAAAGAACACTTCATACTCTCTTATAAATTGTCTTGTTCAGTTTGCTCTATGCTAAAAAAAAGGGGGGTGACCACAGTTTTTCAGACAGAACAAGTAATTAGTATGGATTAAGTTGTACTAACTAAAATTCCATTTTACTTGATTAATTAAGTAAAGTAAATGTAACAAGTTACTACCCACATCTGGCTATAACATTGCAGAGTAAGCCAGTATAATCCTAGGGTTTACATTTTTCCAAGTAAACATTTTACCGAATCTTTGAATAGATTGTATTTTCAGTGTGCAGTCTGAAGTTGGGACCTTACTGTCAGATTGTTGTATGTTTTTCTTTGCAGGTTTGGTAACTTTTCAAGTACAAATATGTCTTCAATTTTCAACCTGAGTTATAGTTTATTTTGGAGCATGGTAAAGACTCCTTATGAAGAACGTAAACTCCTCCAGTATGCGTTCTTCATAAGGAACTATATAACATCATGAAATAATGACAGAAAGCTCCCTTAATTGATTCATCTCACTTGTGCTTGCACCAATTCACAGATAAAGAGCAATGACTAAACCAGGCCTTATGTCAAAACACTGAGAGAGATTAAAGAGGCTGGTGTGGGAAAGCACTGTACCATGACCTGCACATCTGCACAGCAGCTTATGAAAGCAAATAAATTAACGTCTATGATGTGTACCCTGTCCACAATACATAAAGGAAAAGCTTAGATAGTTATTATTATCATTCATCCCTGTGGTCAACACAGGATATGCCAAGATGTGTTAATAGTTCTGTAAAAGGGTAAAGTACACTTACTGGAGAAGTGGTTATAGTGTTAATAAAAAAGTAGAAGTAGTAGTATATGAAAAACAGCCTCTCAGACCCACTATGACCTAGATGAGAGAGGAGAACAAGGCTAAAAGGATCAAATCAGTATACACTGGGAATTCCATGACCTGAGTGGGTAATCCAAGTGCTTAAGAAACAGGGCATGACTCTATGACTTTGGCTTCATATCAGAAGAGAAGAGAAGAAAAGAAAATGAATATGCCATAATTCAGCCACACTACAAATAGTTGAATGGTGTCTCGTAGCTGGGGAAGCATCCAGCTTGGAATTGTTATGCCTGTACTTAAATTTCATGTCAATTAAAATAATAAAGCAGTTGACTTTGTGAGATGTGTTAGGCATAACAGCCAATAACATAAAAGCAAAAGGCAAGACCATTACTCAATGGATCTGATGAAGGGGTTGATAGATATCTCAAGGCCTACTGATGACAGCGCAATCATTAACTCGTAACTCCTAACATCGGCCAAAACCTGTGAGTATGCCTGTATTCAACACCAAATGAGTAAACTCCATATTAATGAATAGGACTACTGATTTGAAACTGCGTTTCGTTGAAACCGAAAGTGGTAGTTGTGGACAAACGATTGTGCACAACTGTCAGGATTCATATTACTGCCACACAAATCACATAAAGCCACCTGGTTGGCTTTCACACAACTCAGAGATGCAAAATCCCATGTGTTGAAAGGCTTGAAACATAAAATAGCAACATAGCTACATTAGGTCTACATCCAATCTGGCAATCTGAAACTATACGCACCATTCTCTGTATCAATATCATCTCATCTGAACTGGAAAAGAAGAAAAGTTGATTTAAAAAAGGGGTACAGAATGCCTCCTCACTCAGGCACACTAAACTGAACTAAACTCAATCTGTACTAGTCCCCTGAGTTTGACAGGAAATGGAAAGGCAGACTGAAGTCAAAGGCCTCTTTTAATGATTCCTATCAGACTGCAGAGAAGCAACAGAGGTGTACAATTACTACTGGATCCTCTCTGTCTATGCTATGTTATGTCAAGTGGATGCCAAGTGTAGTGAATCATTTGAGCCTCTAAGATATTTTGCTCCCTGTTCACTTCTTTGTGGAAGGCTAGTTTTAAAAATGTCAAACTGTTTGAAATTTATTCTTTCACCCACCTCTATATCCAGCTTCTTTCAATCAGTAGTTGGTGAAGCAAAACTGAATTAGAAATGACTGGAGCAAAAAACATTCAAATACTGCAGCAGTATTGGAGCACTATTGGTAATGTAGCAAATTAACTTAGAATATTTGCAATAAATGTGGTTCTTTTAGCTTCCCCGGAAAAGTCATTTTCACATATTTACTGTACTGCCAGTGACACTGTACTGCCAGTGCCAGAGTTCTGAGTCTTTGTCAGAGCCAATCATCTATACATAACCAATAGCAATTCTTTTTAACGATTTTAATGCGCTACAAAGTGGCTGAGGCTTAGAATTATGTGACTGCAGACATAGCCTCGGTTTGCAAACTATATTTGGCTTTGAAGGGTTTGGGTGTCTGAGGTCGCTGCATCAGAGATAATAACTGATGATTACACCATCAAGTTATTTCATTTTATATCATTTTTATATTAGACTACCATGTATTTTAACCCAGGGTTGGTGAACTGTTCCAACAGAATTTCCTGCTTTAAAACAACTCGACTCAGTAGTTTAGCTGAGCAGAGAATATACCAAATTGTACTGGACGCTATTGTGGGATTGGCTGCATTACCTTGCAAACATGTCTTTTTTGCCATAATAAAAATTGTATTTATTATTCATTCTTAGTGATTAGTTGCAGCTTTGCAACTGTATGCATCTAATCTAATAATGTGTGTGTGTGTGTGTGTGTGTGTGTGTGTGTGTGTGTGTGTGTGTGTGTGTGTGTGTATGTAATGATGTGATTTAGTTGAATGTTTACAGTCTTTCCATTAGACACAAACATAGTAAAAACACACCCTGTGGAAAAAATTAAGGACAAATTTGTGAAGTATCTCAGACCACCCAAAGGTTTATTTTGGTGTTACTAAGCTTTTATTTCACACAGTACTGCTGATACAGTACAGCTTTCATGGTGCAAGGGATATCTCTGTAGTACAAGTTTACTAGTGCCTTGAAAGAGGTTGAGATTAAGGTTTACATCAAGAACTGATGTGGAGAGGAGTTGCTGGGAGCCTCATTTGAGTGGCTGCTCATTTTGGTTCTGTTAAAATCGCCCACGCCACACCTAGTAGGTGGACAGAACTGGAATACAATTACTGCTTTCAGGAATATTTCTTTACAACAGTACTTTAAAACTTTACAACTATAAAACTGTTGTTCTGTCAGCTCATGGTTCAATGTTCCGTTGCTGGCAGCCTAACAGAGTTATTAAAAATGGAGACAAATACTAAGGTTCTTCAAGGGTTCTGGTTCTATAAAGAATCATGATGGCCATGCTTAAATGGTTCTTTGCATGGTTAAAAGAATGTATATCAATGGTTCTTTAAAGAACCTTTTGAAAAATGCACCTTACCACCAAAAAGGGTTCCACCATTGCTACAAGTCAAATCAGCCTTTCTCAGAGCTGTTTCAAACCCTTTTTCTAAGATTGTATGCTACAGTTTACTTGCTGCAGCCAAGTAGTTGTGGAGGTTTTGAATTGTAAAGGCAAGAGCCATCAGCTATCACTCACACCAGAGAGACAAGCTATCAATAGCATTCCCAGAACACACTTAAAGTACTGTTACAGTATTACATATAAGAAAAGGCCACCTGGGGGTTTCAGGAGATATAAATAACATTTGGGAATATTTTACTACAGGCAAGCTAATGGTCTGTTTTGTCCTGACCCTTAAATTTTGGATCAAAAAGGATTGCTCATAAGCTAAGTCTATAGATTTTGTTGTTGTTGTTAGTGTTGTATTTACTATTATGATGATCATGTTGTTGTTGATGATGATGATGATGATGATAATTATTATTATTATTATTATTATTATTATAACTACATTTGTAGCTTAGCAATGCCACAAAGTATTGTGTTTGTAGTTTTGTTTCTGTAGAATAACAACACCAGTGTGTATGGCTAAAAACATGATTGAGCATTCCTAACAAGCAATTCATTTGGAGTTTATTAAAAAAACATAATTGCCCATTAGAACTTCACTACAAGTAAATTCCTTCACATATTCACTAAGGTTGTTTTCTTAATTTGATTCTCGTTGTGTGTGTGTGTGTGTGTGTGTGTGTGTGTGTGTGTGTGTGTGTGTGTGTGTGTGTGTGTGTGTGTTAGCTAATGAAAGCAATGGACAAACAACTATGATCATACAGTATTACCACAAACTAATAGCTGAAGCAACAGAAACATAATTCATTGTCAAGACTGTCCATTTCATGGAACCCATTAAGACAAATGTCTTTAAAACCATACAGTACAGCACAAGGTCCCCTTCTCATTAGGTTTATTGGCGATAAGACTGGTATGCCAACAAATAATGCAGAATCAACAAAGTCTGGCTCAGAGAATGGAAACAGGCACTAATGCTTGATATTTACAAAACCTAATGAGAAATACTTAATTAACAAATGACATTTCTTTGAGGTGATATCTCTTCTGTGTGATCAAAAGAACACTATTCTCATGGAATGCTTCTTCAAAACCAAAAATAAATATGTAAAAGGCTAAAGTGTCCTTTCTTGTTAACTATTCCTTTGTAGTTGCCACAATGCAATGATTAAGCAACCATTTCATGGGCAATGTAATCAGAGTGAGCAATAGAAGAACTGATCCTATTGTCTCTCATGGTACAGCAGAGAAATAGTGCTAGTGGTTTTCTAATTCCTCCAAGTCCACTCCGATACCACTGATAGGTGTCAACACAAATATCCTCAAAAATAAATGTCATTGAGGACTGGAATGGCACAAAACAGCTATTCATCATCTTTTAGCCCACCTTCTGCTGCGAAAGTTCAAAAGCGTATATACATCTTTATCCTCCTGTCCTGTCTTGGTTACACCTTAGATATGCCACCGCTTGCCATATCTACAGCTGCTTTGTCACCAGCACCAGCAATCCAGTGGTAACAGTCAGTGGTGTTCTTGTTTTGTGGTTTAGCAGTACACCGAGTACAGTAGATAATGCCAAGCGCTATCATTACCACAATAAAGATACAGAGAGGGACCAACAGTCCAATCAGCAACAAGTTGCTACCCTGAGTCTGTTCACTGTTGCTCCCATCCTTATTAGTTCCTACTGTTTCCTGAGTAGCTGGGAGAAACTGGGTGGGCATTGACAATTCTGGTTCAGATGTGGTTGATTCATAGTCATAATTATCAGTATCACTGCCATAAGAGTCATATTCTGTATTCATTATCAAGGGTGTTTGCAAAGTTCTGTCTTCGTCATGCTCATTCGAAGCAGGAGTGAATCTCAGTGTTTTCTGCGCACCACCTGCTGTCGTTGTGGTAGGGGGTACTGTGGATACTGTGGTACTCTCATCTTCATAATAGTCAGGCAGTGGAGTTGATAAAGTAGAAGGTAAAAAGGCTTCCATCGATTCTGTTTGTGGACCTAAGATATCCCCTTCTACATTAATGATTATAGTGGGAGGAGTGGCTTCAGTCTGCTCCTGTGGCCACAGCAAATCTGTGGGAACTGTTTCCACGTTAGAAGTGTCTATGAGCAAATCCAGAGGCTCAGTCTCAGACTCATAGTCAGCCTCAGACTCCTGGGACCAGGGGTATCTTGGGCGTTCCCACAAAGTGTCAGGATGTGTGTTCCAGGGGTAAGAGGAAGTTTCTGTGGGAGTCTGCTGGTTGCCACTAATAGGTCCACATGAATATTGGTTTGGATGGAGTTCATAACCCTCTTTACAGTAGCAATCATAGCCACCATTGTAATTGAGGCACATCTGCTCACAGGTTCCTTCAAACTGACATTCATCAACATCATAGCAGCGACTTGGATCCTCAGGCAGAGGAGCAAAACCTAGACGGCAGTGGCAAATATGAGAACCCATTACATTCTCACAAGCATGTTCACATGGAGAGTCTGCACACTCATCTACATCCTCACAAGTGCCTTCCTCATCTGCTCGGTAGCCATCACGACAGCGGCATTCAAAGGTACCCGGTGCATTTATACAGATGTGTTCGCAAGGGCTCTGCAGACATTCATCCACATCAAGACAGCCCCGTTCATCTGGTGCCAACATATAGCCCTCGGGGCAGGCACAGCGATAACTGTCCATCACTGCCAGGCATTCAAATTCACAGGGAGAGTCTTGGCAGGGATCAATCTGAACACAAGTCATTCCATCTTGAGCCAGGACAAAGCCGTCATTACACTGGCAGTAGAAATGCTCCCCATCCTCTATGCAGTAGTGTTGGCATCCACCCTTGTCCTTGTGGCACCAGCTTGTCTTTGGGCCATCAGAACAGAAAGGTGGATCTCTGTTCCAACTTACAACCCCATCCTCTCTTTGAGTACATAGCACTGTCTGGTCATCCTTGGTAAGGCAGGGTACAGTTGCTACTGACCCAAATGGAATGTGGGTCAAGAAGGCAGTGACCAGGTGAAATGTGGTAGTATACAATGTATTCCCTCCTCCTTCACTACTAATAACCTGACACATACCAGGGAAAGCATACCTGCACAAATAGCCATCCACAGGAACTGAGCAAGGTCCATCCTTCCACTTCAAGTTGTTCTGGCGTTCCTGTGCAGCAGTAGTATAACTTATGCTCACACAGCGGGGGACTGAACAAGTATTTGAGGAGTCCTCTTGCTCCCAGTTTGTGTACTGGGTGTCCTGTTCTCCAGTGATCCAAGAGAAGCCTCGCATGGGTCGGGTAGCGGAGCACTTGCGGGGTTGCCTCTGTAAACCAATCCAAAAACGTACACGCTGGTCTTCCCTCAGTTCCATATTAGAGAAGAGAGTCTCCACCATGTTCGCCTCCTCGGGACTCCTAATAGTGACCAGATTACCACCCTGCTGCTTGCAGTTGCGCCAAGCATCCAGAAAGATCTTGCGCTGCCAGTAGAGCACCAAACAGATGTCATCATTGCACAGTGCATCTCTGTCCCTCAACTCCTGAGTCCACACACTAGAGAGATACAGCAGTGCAGAGAGGAAAGTCACACCAGAGAACACAAGAGAGCCCATTCTTCTCTCAGCTCTGACTCTTTCTGTCTCTTTCACTCTTCTTCTCCCTAGCTCCCACCTCTTTCACCTCCTCTAGCAGTGAATGGCTGACAAATTCAAAAGTTGTTCCACATTTATGGATTCGTACTTCATCTAAACTTTTCTGGCAACACTTTCTCTCTCAGCCTTCTCTCTCTTTCCTGTGCGGTAGAGGTTTAGTGCCTGGATTTGAGTTGCAGTCTGTTCCCTAACTTTCCAGAGAGGAGGAGTGGGGATAATAGGGAGGGGGGAGGTACGAGTGATGGGAAGAGTTGCAAAAAAAAGAATTGTATGTTTTCAGAGGAGGAAGGGATGGGGGAGGGATTTGTGTGTATGTGTGTGTGAGTGTGTGTGTTAGAAAACTGGGGGAGGTGTAACAGTCTCCTTTGCTCTCAGAGTGTGCCTTATGGTTCTCATAAGTATGTGTATGGAATTGGTTTGGGACTTTGCCACCACCCCCCATCTTCCCTCCACCCACTCGGTCATCCTCCCCCATCAAGCTCTCAATGTAGCTCCACTTATATTACTTTCAGACAGTTTTTCCCAGCTTTATGCTATTATTAAAAAAGCCAAAGGGTATGCTTGAGAATAAGACAAAGGACAGTGCTCGTGCCAAGAACCCATCTCTCATCCTGACAGTTTCCAATGTATATTTCTTGATAAGGTTTTCTTGGGTTTTGCATTTTTCAATTTTTATAATATCTTTTATGTTGACATTTTGTGACTGCCATCAGTCAATAATGTGAATGTACTGTCCAGAAGAAATAAAAACCTATGCTGTAAAAAGTATTTTATAAAGTGACCTATAATTAGTATGAAAACGTGTGCCTTTTTGTATTTCTGTCTTTATGAAGGGCCAAACATCCACAAAATAATACGCAAAGATGAAAGTTTTGAAAATGTGGTGATGGAAAAGCTGTGGTGTTTTGATTTCTATTAGAGATACTTCTACAGAAAATAAGACATCACTAGAGTCTCTACAGTACACTACAATAATACAATAAGTTCATGGGAAATCCTTGTGTGTATGTGCATGAGAACACGTGATGCATCATATGCCTCAAGTCAAGCTTTTCATTGTTGAATGCTTGTTTCTACCAGAATTTCTTGCAGAAAATTTGACATGGAAAACTGGACAAGTCTTCTTTCATATAACTTTACTGCAAGACAATATAAAACTCCTGGATGCACAAATATAACAAAGACCATTCACAGGCACCACAGCACTGTTAGCTGAGTGGCTGAATTGTCTTCAGTCCAAATGTTGAAAATGGGGTCCAGATTTGCTAAGAAAACAAAGACAGGGGACCACTAAAAGTGAGGGCTACAATTCCAAATAAACTCTTCTGGGAGCGGGGGCTGCAGGGGGTAACTGAACAGCAGCCTGGAGAGGAAATACTTGGATCAGTGAAAGCTCATTAAAAATCCCTTTCTAGCCATACTGCGCAGAATCTGAGGAAGTTGATACAAGACCATCCCACCAGGATTTAAAGCAGGGGCCAGTAAAGAGGGGTGTGCCTTGTGGTGTGTATGTGTACCCCTTGCTTTTTGGCAGCAGAGTTGTAAAACCTGAGACTACACTGACCTGCCTATTTGTCCCCTGCTGGGCAATAATAAAAAAAATAGATTTCACCTTGTGAACTTAAAGGGAAATGTTAAAGGCCTAAATGGTCTTTAATGGGGCACATAGTGAGACAGCACACACGCATATGTCCCCCACCAGACTCACACATATGCAGTATGTCCTATGACTTTGCAAAACCACACAGCACAAAGACTTACATACAATTCATCTAACAGTACTGCCAAAAAAAAGGCAAAACACTCAAGAGTGAATTAACTGGTACACGAGCTGCACTGTAAAAGATCTTCAAACAATCGGAAAGATCCTTTGGGGACAAAAAAAACATGTCTAGGATGGGATACTACAGAAAGTTAAGAATTATTATTTTTGTTTTTGTTATCCAATTTAAATGCAGTTTGTTCAGTTCAATCCATCAATTTACATTCCGCATCGACAGATCCAGATTTTTGGAAGCAGATTTACTGTTTGTTTTTAACTGTGGCAAAAAGATGTGATGTGTCAAAAATATATGTTCTTTTCAAAATATAGGATTGTACATCTAGCAATAATCTCTTACCAATCTAAATAAATTGCCTCCTACTTGTAAACATTAATGTGGTGCCAATTTAATGGAATTCTTCTAAACTTCAGGTAACTTTAAGAATTACAATTCCCTTTAGAACTTCTGTCAATGAGCTACAAGTGAGACATAAATAATATCAAATGCCTTGGTTTCTCTTGCAATTACTCTAACTTCTAACAACACACCACATTTCTGTTTTGTGTAACGTCTTTTTTTTTTCTTTAACAGCTTCGCACAACCATTCCACAGGAACACACAGTTTAAACCATCTTCCATCATCGGGCCAGGCTGAAGAATCTCCAGGCTAATGTCTTTAACACTATGCCTTTATTTTTCCCGGAGCTGTCTACCAGTGGTCTGTTAATGACATTCTCTCTCCTTCTCCATGACCCCTGGTTCAAAACGGCTCCCAGGTATTGAGCCGCTCTTTGTTATGCCTTTATTTCTGTTGCAATTGAACTCACTCACCCTTATTGCTGAAATCAGTGACTTTCTCTACCTTCCAGGATGGTAATAAACATCTGTTATTTCTTTGAGGTGAAAGGGTAATCAGGCATGCTGAGATGACAGATCAAAGACATCCTGTGGAGATTGGAATGAGATGTAGTTATAACTCAAGAAAGCACTGCTTACCTGGAATTGAAATTCATTTTTCAAATGTTCATGAAGTGATGCTGCAGCTGTTCATTCAGATGCCCCATATGCAGCTTTTCTGTTTAGGAAATGCATTGACTTTAAATAGTGCAGATTCAGTTTTTATGTAGACAGCATGGGAGATCAGGGCTAGTTGGCACATTTTTTATCTTTTTTTTCCACAGTTAATTAGGGATGTCTTCGTTTGATCCAATGGATCTGGATCCGGTTGATCCTGGTAGATTCTAATGGATCGAAAATTGTCTATATGTTCAGCAGTCGCAACTTCAGTCTCTCACTGATTTTTTCGGAGAACTGAACTAATAATTGTTTGCGGAAACCATCGCACCTACACGGAAACTGCAGATATCCTCCGCATTTTCTTTGCTTTTGTGACGTACGGGCCTCGTCCGCCACGCCCCCTGTACTGGAATGTGAAGTCCATTTTTTATTCGCTCACTCTTTTAAGATTATTAATGGCATGCACACACATGTGATAACCTGTTCCATGATGCATTGGCAAATGGGGTTGTCGTAGTCACGCATAATATTTTTTTCTGAGAAAATATTTTTATTAATGTTATTTTCCTCAATAAAAACCTCTGGCATATGCGATACCTGTTGCTTCTGGCTTTGTCAATAAAAATGCTAACGACACCGACAAAGTAAAAAACAAGCTGCTAGAATCACCTGGAGTTGCTAATACCTGGAAATGCATAAATAAAATGAACAACTCTTCTTGGAGATCTGTCTAACTTTTTAAAAACATAATGCTGGATTGTCTATATAATAAAATGTAAAAAAAATGAACAACTCCGAGGTTCACGCCTGGATAAATGGAACTGCTGAGCACAGAACAGAGCAAACAATTATGTGTCTGCAACTTTAATGAGTTTGGGTATTAGGGATATTAGTATTGTGACACCATACCCAAGTGACAGCCTAACTATGTGACAACCAGCCCTGGTCTCTCCCACATACATTTCAGTCTAAACATAACCCAGAATAGTTTGGTTGTTTTAAAGCAGCCTTTTCAGAATTCACAGCTTATCCAGTTCCCTGAGTTCAAAACATTGTGACAAATGTGGAGGTATTTTTTTCTCACCCCCTGAGAGAGCAGAGAAATAGGGAAGGACGATAATACAGGCTGAAACATTTCGCTTGCATTAACAAATAATACTGGCAGACTCTAAAGCAAAAACCCCATTAGGTGGTTAAGCCTCTTTAAGGAGATATTTCTCAAAGGACCTGAACCTTTCTTTAGAGAGATTGTGGAGAGAAATCACAATACTCTCCAATTTAGAAGCAAAAAAGAAATTGAAAAGACCTAAAAAAAGAAAACCTATTGCAGTGCATTCAAGTGCACCAAATGCTGAAAATAATCCTATATGGGTGTTTGTTTCTCTCAGTATAAGAGCATAAATGATTTGTCCAGTCCCTTCCCCATGCAAATTGCTACATGTTTTGCTAAGTGACTCCAGAGAACACACTTAAATTTAGCATTTAAGTGCACATTTTTTATTTACTTAACAGATTAGAAAACCACAAAATGCAAGATAAAAAATGTGTCACTTTTGCACAGGCCACACTTTTTTTCCACCCATATCTTAAATTCAGCAAATAAACTGCTGTTATGCATTTAAATGTGCAGAGATGTGTTCTCTACAAAGGATCTATACTTATTTTCTCTTAGAAAATCAACAAAACATATAGATTAAATGGGGTCACTGCTACTATTTAATTGGAAACCAGTATTTTAGGACACTGTTAAACAAGATCCTGAGGTCTCATACTTCAGTAGATATGCATTTACAGGGGTTACACTGAGAAATTAACCATAGGTTGTTCATATCTCAGAATTCAGCCAAGCAGATCAAATACTAGATATAAACTGAAGAGACGCTTTATTTGATGCATCTATAATTTTGGACCACCTTGCAGGTGTAATGATATCTGACATTGTACAGTTTGTCAGGCATCCTCTGGTCCTTCATCAGTGATCAGTTCCTGATTATAGGATGCAGGATCAGAAGCAAGATTTCCATGGAGTTTTTCAGAGAAAATTGAACTTTCTCTAAAAGTTTTCTACTCACTTTTTTCATGTAGAAATACTGTACAGTATACAGTGCTGTACTGTATATTTATATACTGCACAGTATCGAAATAATGTTTCAGCTGTTATATTGTTATTGTTTCAAAGTGCACTGTTTATTCCCTAGCTTATTAATTTTGGAAATTTGGTTTGAATATACTGTTTTTGTGATGCCCCGCCCATTCACACTGAGCTTATAAGGAATGTTTCAGCCAGTACTACTTGTTGAATGAGGTGAGGCAGCCGTTCAGAACAGAATTCATAAACATGTAACAACCACAGCAACAAAACAGCATGTTTAATTGTAAGAAATAAAGAGAATTCTGTTTGTTTTGGGCTCATCAACCACGAACATTAACAAAGCAAAAGAGGTGCAAAAGAAATTTGTAGTACATGGATCCTTTTGAATCCAAAAAAAGAGCAGACATGTCATGTCTAAACTTGTCATCTCTACTATCCTCAAGAGCTGAAAATAGGATTTTAAAATAAAGCAAAAAATAACAGGATGTCAGACCAGGGAGTCTAAAATGTGAACGACACACTGCATGTGCAAATCTTTTTTTGTGGTCATTCATTCCTTAAGAACATTAGGGATAAAAATGATTTTATAATTGTTTTTAAATTATAATTTTATAATTTGCCCGAGGCAAATTATTCTCACATCTAATTGAGCTGCACTAGAAATACATATGCACACACAAACACACACACACACACACACACACACACATACAGTAACATAGCTGGATCATACCATCTACACACTACTTTAGACACACAAGTGTGTTACATCTGTCTCCTCCAAAGATTAGAGCATCTTAAAGGCTTTTGTTCCAGGTAGAAGTGTTTATCCCTTTAATAATATGATGCACATCCCATATTGCATACTCTTCTTATCTGCCTGCTGTGACTAAAGCAGGGAAAATGTCACGAGTGCATACCATCGATTCTGCATCACCTCCTTAAATGTCATAACAGTGCTTTCACCATGGTCGCACAACAAAGTTCCCACTGTTAGATTAACACCTCCAGAGTTGAATTAACATGCACAGTTTTCATTTGAGAATAACTGAACACAAATGTCCACTCTAAGAGTTTATTCAACATTGAGAATTCAGCTACATGCCGAGTAACAACTTGTAGAGCAGCGTAAAGCTTTTGGCACCAATTTCAAAACTGCTTTGGAGCCAGCTAGTTCTTTGATAAAACTTGGATGAGAATTGCATCTTTCTATGAAGCAAACACACATTAGAATTAGGCAGGATTTCAGTTCTCAGTGTTTGATTCCCTCTAAGCCTTTGTGTGCTAAAAGGCATTTATTTAAAAACACAGATTATTTCAAACATAAGGGATGTCTACCTAATAGAGAATCCCATGGAGTGTTGTGTGACACATAACCACGTATTCTAATTTTGCCCCAAATGTTTGGTTTTTTTCACAGACGTGAGTTTGAACAGGCAAAATTTTAGAAATATCCTAAGAAACATTAGAATGTAGAACTGTTTTAGAATGTGTAAGTCTTCATTTACAATCAATACATGATGCAAAATTAATTAGAAAATGACAAATTTATTAACATGTTAACATGCTCAATTATAGATCAATTATTTGATGAAAAAATCCACCCCGTTGTGTAACCTTGGTTACACATACAAAATCTGTTTTTTACTTGCCGTTAAATGTGTCCCTTATGTGGATGTTGTCCATATACATATTTCAAAGACAAGCGTAATCAAGTCTGTGATCAGATCCATTAAACACTGCACAGTCTGTATAAATGTAGAAACAAAAGTATGATTGAGAAATGTAAATTCTGTGGGGAAAATGAGATCGAAATAATATCTGGATGCTGAAGCCACATTTGAAAAGGGCTAGTGTGAGCGTGCTGTCCCACCTTGAGTGGGCTTTTTGTATTCTGTAATGTGGAAACATTTGCTACAAAAGAAAATGTACGGAAAGACCTTGAAAAGTTGTGCGTCATCCTGTAGTGCCCAAATTGGATGCTCTATGTCTAAGATGGTTTTCCCTATGAATACAAATTTAGAAAATCTTGATACTTTTTTACTGCTTTCTTGTTCGTTTGAGTTTATTCTAATGTTCACTTGTGTTTTTACTGGCAGAAAGAAACCCACTGCTGATATAAACAGATTCAAACAATGTTCATAGGTGCCTAAGACTTTTGCATAGTACTATAAGTATGCACATACTGTTTCTTTACTTACTTATTTAACTCTATTCTAAACCTATGACTTCTGTGATTTTTAATTTTCATATTTCTAAATCTTTGCTGTGTGCATCTGCAGGCTAGCCCCAAATCTCATCTATTTATCACTAGCAAGTGAGCATTACTTCACACCCTGAATTGACATTTGAAAGTGAACATTCTATTATACGTGAACAGACCACAGCACGAAATTCTTCCTCTGCATTTAACCCATTCAACAAGTGAAGCAGCGGGCAGCCAGGAATACAGCACCTGGGGAGCAGTGTGCGAGGACGGTACCTTGCTCAGGGTACCTCAGAGGTGCTTAGCAGTCTTGGGTAACAAACCCACAACTTCCTGATTGCAGGGCAAACGCCCTAACCACTAGGCTTCCAACTGCCCTGTCTGTCATTTCATGTCTATCATTAAACTTTTGCATTACATTACTGGTCTAACAGCATTATATTAGACCGCAAGGTACTCCAACTCCAAATTGTGCTACTGCCAGTGCAAATTTAAGCACCATATTGTGTACTCTGGGATGTTTTGGTCAGGCTGCCAGTCTTATAATTTAACAATTTATCATAAAGTGGTGTTAGCTTGCATGTAGCAACATCCTTATCTCAACTCAATAACAACCTCAAATTTCAGAGGATTCAGTGACCCTTGGGAGGAAAATGTATGTACAGCAAAACATAGCAGGTAAAATGTGCAAGAGGCAATAATCAAAAGCCCCAATCTTTTCTCCCATAGAGAAACCCAGCTTAGAGTTTCTACTGTGGGCACGATGCCAACTACAAAATGACAACACTTCAGAGAAAACCTATGTAGGATTCTCACAGTCTGTTGATAATTAGTCCCAGATTTCACAGTGATACTGACAAAGAGTGGAAAACTACAATGATCTTAACAGAAACCCATTCACACAGTGCAAGAATGATAAGCATAGAGAGGGGGTTTTGGTCCCACTGAAATCATCACAATCTTATATCTGGGCCTGGTTAGAGGAGCACAGAGTGAGTTTGATTAGAAAAGGCTGGGGAGGGGCGGAGGGGTGGGCTGGAATGTTGAAGTATTGTGTGCCACCCGCAATATTAACCCAGCGGCTAGGGCAGGAAAACAGTCTCATGGGCAGCAGCCAAAACTTACACATATAAACACACATATACAGTCATTTTTGACCTGCCATACAGTGTACAATATTGTGGTGATCTACATTTTAGACTTGGAGAGTGTCTGTATCTGATAATGTAGAGGTTTCTGGTTCCAGATTAGACCTAGTGATCTAAAATTCATAGCACTGATATATTACTAATACAGTCTCATTTATTATTATGAATTTTTGGACCCAGACTAGCTCTAATCTGTGTCTGGAGATATAGGAAGAGAGTAAGAGGTGTGCAGCCCATGTCAATGCTCCTTAGAAAATGAATGTCTGACAAAGGAAAACTAAAAGGGCTTAAAGAACATTTCTGTAAAAGAAGAGATTCATTGACAAGTTATTTTGCTAAAGACTTTGTTAAATCGCTCTGAAGGTCAGCTCCATATTAATGCAAAAAAATAAGGTGTTGGAAATATTTACTGAGCAAAACTGAAGCTGTGCTTTTCCCCATTCACTGCGATCATTAATAGATAATGAACTTTGGGTGAAGCATGAACAATCTTTATCACTTTATCTCTGTTAGGCATTTTAAAATGCCGACATTTCTCACGGCTAAACCCATGACCTATCTCAATTCCTGATTGCAGTTCAGCGCAATTATGGCCCTTTGTTTGTACCACAAGATTAGAGTGTACAGAGTGACTTAGTATAACCAAATTTCCCATGAGTGTTTTCCTGTTATCATTAGCATGCATCACTAATACTGTAAAATTAATGATGATTAGCTCTCTCAGACACTGGTCTGATGGCTTGCGATTGCAGGCACTCCTTTCTTGGCTAGATTCCTTCACAGCCGTAGTTCTCAGGATTATGTTGGCCTGCTATGCTGCTTCTTTTACATTGTTTAGAGAGGAAAGGGCACAACCAAGTACAGTAAAAACACATCACCTTAGGCCCCACCCTTTCCACTTCTTCAGCGTGACTTCAGAAGAGGGCTTACACCTTCTGTAATAAAACATTACACCCTCCTACACATGCTGATACTCCAGCAAACCGCATGCACATACACTTGCATGATGCAATCCAAAAACACTCCAGATGACATGTCTGTGTATTGCAGCAGAGATTCTGTACTCACACTATATAGAGTAAAGAAGAAAAGGGTTTTTTTGGAGGAATGCCATAGAAGAAGCACTTTTGGTTCTCTAAAGCACCCTCCAATTAACCATTCTTTAAAAAGCTATTTTTGTAAGTGAGAAGAATGATTGTGTATAATATTTTTTTCAGTGTAAATAACATCCAAATAACGCACAGGCTCTACAGTATTTAAAGCTTTGTTCCTAGGACCGTGCAGCTAAGCTAAGAACTTTTTAGAGTGTAGATGGAGCAGGAAAGGAGGTACAAAGAGGGAGCTGAGAAAACAGAGAAGTACAGACTGAAGAGGGAATTTAATACAAAAAGGAAATTTTAGAAGGCAAATGAGGTCTGAGATTTATTAAGACAAATCCCCACCCCAACCTCTTGCTCCTGCTAAGCATTTCACTAAACAATGGACAACAAACAGTCTCAGTCTCTGGGACGCAAATGTTTTCTAGTGCAGTTCTCTCAGTGAATCCAGTCAGTGGAGAGACAAAGACAGTAGATTTGACAACCAAATACTCCAGACATATGCCCTGCTAAGATCTGTCTGAAGCCAATAGTGGACAGAAGAAAAGATTTACTTTTCACTTCAGATTTTCTTATAATCTGCTTGAGGTTAAGACAACAAAGACAGCGCTAGTCATCTTATGTGTCTTGGCCAACATACAGAAACTCTCCTAAAATGCTTATTATCTTGTTTATTCTGGACTGTACAATGGCAATGTACACTAGCACAAAGCTAAAACAATAAGAAAACTAAAAAAATAATGATTCCTGAATGGTTCTTGACTTGGACATATTGCTCCAGGAAAAATCTCTGAAAGGTTCTTTAGGGAACAGAAAGTGCTTTTTCTATTGTCTTATTTCAAGGAATCTCTTTTTGACAACAGTGTAAGAGTGTAGACTTATTATTATGTCTTGTTATTTCATGTCATTACCTCATCATACTTGTTATTTAGCGTCATTACACCATCAATAGAAAATCTTTTTATCATATTGATTAAGTTTTCTTTATGAATAGCATCTATTTGACATGAGTGTAATTATCATCAGTGTAAATCAAACCTAAATTTGACCATTAAACAGTTGCCAATTGTCTGTAAACACCTAGTGATTTGTCTCACCATTCGTGCAACCTTCTTCAGGTCACTGTTAAAAGTATCTGCCTTTTTACAGATTAAGTCATTATGGTCATCACTGTAGTGCATCACAGTCATATAGTGTCCCTACATGAAAATTTTTACCACATGAAAGTTTGTGTGCCTCACATGGATGATATGGAATTAGTGAGGTCAGCATGTCCCTTTCTTCTTGCGCCCCTTGAAGTGGGGTAGGCATAAAATACTTTTTGGGTAATAGCTCAACTTCTTTATAAAAAAATAAAGTGCTATCTCATTAAAATTGATTTGTGCTGTAGTGTAACCTAGTAAATAACGTCCATACAAAAATCTTGTGCTTCACTAACCAATATCTTATGATGTAAAGTTTCAAATTTAATATAAAGGTTAACACCCTTCATCACTAACTCATTTTCTGGATGCACACCTAATTCAACTTACACATTAGAAGAACTTAGCGTATGCAATATCTTTGACATTTGGTATACTTATACTTGGCTAAAGTTGCTCAAATCTCCTACAGTTCTGTTTGGCTTGCTCAGAAAAATTGAAAATTGAACCCAAAATTGAAAATCAAAATTCAGCAGCCAATGCATGCCTGTGAGAATGAAGTAAAGTGGCCCCTTACAGTCACACGTGAAAACATCACAGCATAGCACACAGTATTAAATTCTTCTCAGCGTTCTAACCCATTCAACAAGTGAGGAAGTGGGCTGCCACCAACAAGGGATTCCCGGGAGCAGTGTGTAGGGACGGTACCTTGATCAAGGGTGCCTCATTGGTGTCACTGGCAGTGTCTGGGATTCAAACCCAAAACCTTCTGATTGCTGGGGCAACTCCCTAAACACTAGGAAACCAGCCTCCCCAATAGCAAAGCTTAATCAAAGTTGTAGGCTTATTCATTACGACATACAGTATAGATGCTATTTACTCAAACAAATCAGCCATAAGACAAACTCCAACAAGCTATAACACGATTTCGTTTTTGTTTGTCTAACATGGTTTGGTATATCTTCAAAATTAATGTCTTTAATGTATCTCGATGTAATATTTACAAAATCTAAATGGTCCTCTTTCACCAGTTGAAGTGGTCAAATCATTCAGCCTCTTGCTACTTGGGTCGCTTTGCACATTTTTCTTGGACCCCACTGATCGCCACTTATTCTCTACTGGGGCGGTCATGTTACGCACTGCAATGCAGTACATCTAGTTTAAACAAAACTTTTCTGCATTTGCATTTCCCCATGACCTCTCTGTATTTCCAAACAGTTGCTGCATGCTGTGTAGTTTAAATGTCACCTCACTGTTTGTAGCTGCAGCAGAGCGTACAACAGTCAAACAATATTAGAAAAGAGACAGAGAGAGAGAGAGAGTCCATTTGTCATATGCGAACACACCACGGCACACAGTGTGAACAGAATTTAACCCATTCACAAAGTGAAGCAGCAGGCAGCCAGGAACACAGCGCCCGGGAAGCAGTGTGTGGTGACAGTACCTCACTCAAGAGTACCTCAGTGATACCACTGTCAGTCCTGAGATTCAAACCCATGACCTTCTGATTGCAGGGGCAACTCCCTAACCTCTAGGCCACCAGCTGCCACCAAGTTAGTTAATGGTAGCCCACATTTCTAGTAAGCCACAATGATACTGGATATACTGGAAATACTGGATATTTAAATGAGTAAAATGCTTGTATTTCTGGGCTCTGGTGGAGGATACAGAGGGTGGACATAATTGTTTACAGATAAAATGTACAGAATGTTTTGTATATGAGGTGAAGGAATTGCTGAGGACAGATATGAGGACAGATCATTTTTCCAGTACATTTTCAGTGTTTTTTACAGATTTTTACAGTGTAATACATCTGATATCGTGATGTCTTCGAAATGTATAGAATTTGCCAGAAATCTACATAATATCCCCAGTAACACTGTCTGAATGAGAAAGAGAATGTTTAATGTAGACACAATGGCACATTTCAGAGACACTGGATTTCTGAGAACAAACAGACCTGATACTGAGTTCACGCAGCTCATACAGATAAATACACCCAGGCATACACACAAAAAAAAACAATAAACACAGGATCTTCTAAACCTCACTCACACAGCAAGCCCAGCAATCCTTCTCAAGTGTTTGCTTTTGTTCTGCTTTCTTTCCTCACTTCTTCTTCTCTCTCTGTGTCTGGCTTTCAGATCAGAATGCTCTGTGTGTCTGTGGCAGTTAACCCCTCCTTATCTTCTGCTCAGAGAGCAGTCAGTGCTGTGTGACCTGTCTAATGATTATAGCGTGTGTGTCTGCTGGTCTTCTGAAGAATACCAGTTTCACAGCTGCAGATGACTTCTCCACACAGGAGAACAAAAACTACAGACTCAGTTCAGACCTTGCATACCTCTGCTTCTGAAGCTCAAACGAAAGCAAAGATCTTTTTTTGATAACATGATACTTTGCTGTCTGGGAAGAGAAGGTGGAGGTCTTCAAGAGCTCTCTGCTTCCTTGTTTTTTCCATAAACAAAATATGATTAGTTTCAGTTTAATTTGCTAAACTAAAAGCTTTGTGACAATTAAGTAAAGGTTAATATTACGCTGCTCTTGCTAAGCCTCATCAATCCAGTGGCTTATAATTAACTGCCGGCTCATTACTACTTTAATAAGTGGCATCTATTGTGGATGCAGCATTTTCCAAAGCACTTTTTGTACCACACACCACAGTCATGTCCATACTGGATATACAACATGGTAATTTTGTTTTAATTAAAAGCAGTTCCGATCAGATTCCTGGTTAGCATGTACTAAGTGGGTGTTAACTGCATGAATTATTATTATTAACATCACCTAACCTGCTTCAGCAAAGCACATCTATAACTCAAAAGATATAGGACAAAAAGATACATAATTCAATCTAATCTTTGCATAATAAAGTAGTAATGAGGGACAAGTCAAATGCTACTATCTTCATGCACCTTATAGGCCAAGTACAAGTTCATTATGCTGTCCCCCTAGACTGAAGCATTACTGAAAGCTCTCACATGGTTGAGAAGACAGGTTTGACATTTATGTGATTGCTTCTCACATTTTTCTCCTGTAAGTCTTTGAGTTCTTACTAGCTTCAGTTTTGTTTAAACAAATTCCAATCGGTTTATTCTTTTTTGAGAGTCTACATCCCACCAAAGGAAAAAGGGAGAAACATTTGCTTTTCTAATTTATATCATACTTCCCTTGTATCCTCTCTTTAGAATATCATGCCTGCTTTTCTACAGCTGCTCAAAAGACAGAGTTTATTCCTCCACCCAAGCCCATGCCCTAACCACCCATGCTCATGCCTTGACACACATGCTTTACTGTTAATTTGTAGCTGCCAAGCAGAGGTACAAATTAGCGGACATGTTTGTCTACGCTGTGCCGATGTAAGATTGTTGAGTTCATGTAAATTCCATCACTCGGATGTCTTTAAGTCATATATTTGCACTCTGAAAGAGCTTGTTGGTCTCTAGGTGTATGTTGTGTTATTGTGCTGCCTCTAAAGAGCAAAGAGAGCATGATGAGTTTGGCTTTAAGTTAAACAATGAAACCAAGTTTGTCATAGCACTTTAACTGAGATAAATTAAACCACTCCATTTCCCACAGCTCAGGCCCCCCTCAGCATTGACCTCTGGAGTTCTTCAGCAGTATCCTTTGTCCTTTGGCCAAATATTTGATCAAGCAGCCTATAAAATTGGATGGAAAGCCCACGACAGAACATCAGGCCACAAAGAACAGCCAGATTTTTATGAAGAGATAAACATAAACAGTGAGCGAAGGAAAGGCCCGATCTTTATTTGGTTACATTTTTCTTCACAGCCCACTGAGTGAGAATTATACTGCCATTAGCATGCTGTTAATGCTCACCAGTCTACCAAGGCAGTGTGTGGGAACCAGACAAATGACAGGACCTGTCACATATCAGGAACCATGGCCTTCTGGAGTTTGTTATGACTGGTGACTCCATGATGGATTCCAGGGTCAACATTCATTCGTCTACCCAAAGATCCAACCATGCATCATTATCTGTTATTCGTATAGACTAAAGGCATACTTCGTTTGAACTGAGAGTTGATCTTTCAAAGGCCCTTGCCTCTGCAGTGCTACACATTATCAACACAATCACATTGTGTTACAAGATTACGTCCGCCAAAATAGTGTTGACATAGCTGCGTTTCCATGTAAACATTGAATCCGTTCAAAGCCTGAACTCCTACGATGTCGTAATCCACATCTGTTTAATCAAAATATACAAACGAAATAAAAATGAAGATGGTGTTAAGTAACTGTGCTGGAAAAAAGCCATATATAGGGTTCACTTGATCCAAATGTGTCTATAATTTGTACATAAATAAATTACGTAATATTCAGTGGTGGAGCTATGCTTCTACAAGCGGGGGAAACCTTATTAGTGGGCCCTACTGGGAGGAAGGGAAAGTGATTGTGGACTAGAATGGACAGGAATACTGTTATGATGTATGAATAGGATTTAATAGGATATGAAGTAACACATCCATAATCTGTTTATACTTTGACAGAATTAGAAATGCAGGCAATAACCTCTGTTTATAATAGATATGTGGCGGATCATTCTGGGTTCTTCGCAAGACTTAAAAGATGCAAGGTGAATTGTCCAACCAGAAAATTTCAAGATTTTTTTTTTTACCACTGCACATCACACAGAAAAAAGGTCACCCAGGGAACATAAATTGTGATGCATCATGTGCTCAAGCTGCAAATAAAACTATTTTCCCTCACTGGAAAGAAAACTTACTATATTTCTGCTAGACATATCTAACTTGTGGTTATAGATATTTTCTAGTAATGTTTCATTCATTATTGCCTACCATCCTACTGGCTCTCTCATCCTCCCTCTCTCATTTCTCTCTTATATTCTCACATCTATCCAGCTCTTCACCTCGTGAATTTATTGTTTGGCTCAAAAAATTAAAAATGTGAGTGAAGGAAACCTAGTTTAAGCTATTTTCTTTTTTTCTCTGTGCTGATGTGTGTTTAACCATTTCTTGTGCGGCCCCTCATTATGCAGCCAGCCAGCAGCCAAGTGTCTTGTATTGGAACACAAATCTGCTCCGAAAAGGTTATTCTATCATGAACAGTGCAAAAGTCTGTGCAGAAGTCTAAGACACCTGAAAAAATTACATTTAAAAGCTGTTTACCTGAGCAGTATATGGCTTTACAAGCTAATATTAGAATGTATACAAACTATATTAATACAGTAAATAGTGATTTTAAGTATGTCTATGTGTTTGCTGAATCATTCCCAGACCTCTCCTTGTGGAAGCCCTGTATTACACTGTAGTTCTCATCAGATACTTCAAATACCTGGTTCAGCTTGATCAATACTTCATTAAATCAAATCAGGAGCTGCTAATGGAGTTTCACAAATCCATGCAAAGGCTGGAAGGATCAAGGTGAAATCTGGAAACTGAACTGGTGTTCTTCTAACTAGCTCACAAAACTTCAAGTACTTCTTACAAACAAAACAAACCTTGACATTATTTAGTGCTTTCTTGTTTGTTTGCATTTATTCTAATGTTAACTTGTGTGTTTGCTGGCAGAAAGACTCTCACTGCTCAGATAAATGGCTATAAACAGTTTGCACAAGAGCCTTTGCACAAGACTTTTGCACAGCACTGTAGATCTCTGTAAATATATTAACACTCACCAGAATTTTGTTAAAAATATATCATATTTTATTACTGTTATTTATTTGCTTTTGGCACAGTGATCAGTGACAAAAGCTGGTGGCCAAATGGTTATGGCATTTGTCCTGCGATCAGAACGTTGTGGGTTCGAATCCCAAAACTGCTAGTGACACCTCTGAGGTACCCTTGAGGTACCCTGCTCCCTGGATGCTGTGTTCCTGGCTGCCCGCTGCTTCACTTGATGAATTGGTTAAATGCAGAAGAAGAATTTTTCACACTGTGGTGTGTTCACGTATGACAGAATGGTCACTTTACACTTTTACACTTTTAAGTGCATTAAAAGGAGACTGTAAAGTAATAAATTTGGTGCCATCATATTTAAGACTGAAAGCACTGAAAGAATGACAGATAAGAAGTAAAATAAGCATGTCCAGCTTCCTATCAGGGGAAATTTCCCTCAGTGGAATACTGGGAAGTATCTATAATGTTAAGTCAGTATAACATGCAACTATAAATATATATATATGCTACAGACCAGATGCTAAGATACTTTCTTAAACACGATACAAGGAAAAAGAACACACAAAGCAAACTGGGTGGATGTTGGTGTTGCTGAACACATCAGCCTTTGCAGTTTTTAGCATCAGATCATAAAATGTGACTCATGGTACTATGTGCAAGAAAAGAGACGCAAGGTCTACCTCACTTCAAGGCTTTCGCTGAAATTTCTTCAATCTCCAGATCATGCATCCACTCATGATAATAGACAAAAAATGCTCAAAGTCCTGTTGCCTTTTACTGGACTAAAACTAACTAAAAGTCTAGCATGAACACAAAGAACTTTTCTCATCATGTGACATTTTTCTCCTAAAAGTTTGGTATTTCTTATTAACTTCAGTTATGCTTTCCTTTATGATTCTGTCCACTTTTGTGACTTTTTTTTATCTCAGGTTCTCCTCGGGAGAAATACAGAAAGCATTTGCTATTATAATTTATGCCATACCTCCCCTCTCCGGCACCCCTCAAATCCATTAGTGAATAAAATATTCAGAAAATATCAAAGCCACCACCACTGGCCTTGTTAGGAATTCACATGGGTCTAACTTTAGGGAGATCGACTGGAGGCTCACCTCAACCTCACTATATCAGTCATTAGCCTGAAGTAGCCCCTCAAGATTCAAAGCTAAATTCTCATATTCTTGCTGCCAACATCTGAAGACCTCCATTCTGCTAATGGGCTCTTGGTGGAGCAGAAACAAATAAATTAGCATTGTAATAGCTCATTGTTTCTTACCTAATCAACTTATGTACCTCTATATTGGCTCTTTTTCTTATCCTCCAGTTACTCAAGCCGTTCCTAACTCGGGCCTTAAACATTGGTGTGGCAGCCTGTCCGTTTCACATGGTGAAATGTTGACATTGTGTTTTTGTAACCAAATAAATGTATTCTCCCTAAAATATATCAAGCAGATATCAGATGTTTACACTGTCAACCTGACCACCTCTTAAACATAAAAAATATTTTTTAAATATATGTTAAAATCAGCCTTTCAACAACTAAGTAATAAGTCCTCACAAACAACGGAAGAAATGATCATTTTCATGTGCCATAGCGTGCTGTAGCTTTTTGTATCTGATCTCTTCCGTGACATGCTGGGTAGAATTTGCTATAGCAATGGTTTTTATCTTGGACATAGAGTTCTCCAAAATAGATTACTTGGTATGGAACCTTTTTCTTATACAGAGGTTCTTTAAATGAGATAAGATTGTTGTTGGTTTCTTTTGCTGATATTACTTAGTAAATGCATGTAGATGATCGGACAGTCAGTTATGCTGTTTCTGTAAAAAATTAGTGAATCATCCTCTTCATGTTTTCTTTCCCTCTGGTCTACCCTCTTGTGTGTGTATCTTACATACGCTCCTTGGTTAACCCGCAGACCTCGCTGTCGACTGTAAAAATGAGTTACCATGTACCCTGTGGCTGATTGTAATTCTACAAAAGCCGGGTAGTCCAGTGACAATAACAGTATGTAGAGTTAAACTAAACTTGCTGAAAAAAAGTCCAACTAATTAGAATTTACAGAAATGACTTTCGTGTGGTTTACTAGAATTAATTTAATGCACATTACTCAATCAAGTACCTTAGAAGCTACTTAATACTATTGTTTGGAATCACTGGACATTTTCAAGTAATTGCAGCATTTCTTCTCCCATATTTGAGAGAGCCAAAGTTTTTACTTTGTGAAAACACTCTAATAGTTTCATCATTATTCATCATAGGATTTCAGGACTGTGTTAAACTAAACCACTGGATGAGCCTCAGCTGCCTAAATGGGTGTGGACTGGAAAAAGACATGTGGTTTTTTTCAAACAAAGCCTCAAAGGAAACAAACCAAGCTAAAGAATACATAAATCTAATTAAAACCCATAGCCAATGGCGTCTCATTAGTTCTTCTTACACCCTTACAAGTCTAGACTAAAACATGCCTGATATTTCCTACTAATCTGTAGCTTCAGTGTTCAGTAGTTTGTAAGGAATGACCCATGGTGCCCCCAAATCTTGTCAGTGAATTTCCCCCTGGGTGCTTACTCTATAGAACAGAGAGATCCTCTGGCCGAAGAGCTATGCAGACAGACGTGTCAAGTCATCACTGAGGTGGTGTTCTGTGGAGCAGCTGGATGTTCCTGTAGGTCGCTGGTTTAAATATCACACTGTGAGTACAGATGAAGCGAGTGGTCCCACTGTGGGTGAATGGTGCTATTGTTTCAGCTGAACTGCAATCCAATCTCTCTTCCACAACTTCTTTCACTCTTTACTTTCTTTCCCTTTCTTTCCCTTTCCCTCTTTCAACTCATTTTTTTTCTCTTTTTCTTTCATTCTTGCTCTCTTTTGTCAACAATGTATTTCTACACATTTCTATTTAAACCAATGATGTCTAGAGATGCCATTCCAGGAGTGTGTACATTCCAAAATTCCTTCATTTTCCTCTTAGCCCTAGCATAAATATGTTCCCTGTTGTACTCTGCTGTTTGTGAAGCTGCCAGGAATTTCCAGCAAGCTGGAATCCTTGCTGACACAGCGTTATTACTCCCTTGTCCAGGGCAACCACACTGTTATCCTGAACATTATACAAGCAGAACATTCTAATGTGATATGAAGTATGACACTCCATGATGTCTCTTTGTTTGATTCTAAAGTTAAACTCAAGTCATTACAGTATAAAAAGGCTAACACTTGTAATAGAATGTGGGAGATCACTAACAATTCCTTGATGGTAGCACATTTCTATTCATTACAGTTAGTAAAATTTGTTCCTTCATGCGTGTAAAGGCAGTTTTGAATGCAGTTTTGTATATTAGCATTCTCTCACTGAACAATAATGTTTGTTATACAAAGTGTTAACATGTGAGCTCGATTAACACTCAAGTCTTAGTTCTCATAGGCTGGGTAAAGAGTGAAGTAGCCAAGAACTAAAGAAATACTTTCATTTATTAGACACTTGGGCAGTAATGAGTTCATATCTCTAGCTTATTGTTTGTATAATTTTGTTGTCATCTTCTTGACTTGCATATAATGTTCTGCCAGCACTTCTGTGTGAAGTACTTCAACAATATAGGAGTGATGTTTCATAGCACATTAATCACTGGTACCAGTCTTATTGCTGAATTATAATGTTCAAAGTTCAGTTTTTCATACAATAAGGACTTATTCTTCCACTGCTAGTCAATAGAACCAATGTGATAATGCTGTCTGTATTTTTCTGATGTATTAAATGCTGAAGAATCTCTATATTTATCTTAAATAAAAGCTACTTTGATCTGAATCTTTAAATAGGTAGCAGTTTTGATTCTAGCTACGTAGTTCTGAGTCACATAACGATTTAAGTTTCTGACACAATGAAACGGTCAGATTCTACTTACCTGCCTTCACAGTCTGTGCCTGCATAATGCATTAAGCTGCCAAATGGCAGTGTGATCCAAAAACATCAAATAAGTTAGATAAAACAGAGCTTTTTTTTCATCTGTTGAGGTCCCAGATGTCATAAACAAAAGATGACAAGCAAACAAAAGAGAATAAAAAAAACTGAAAAGGGTCACACCTCGCACGCAGCTGTTCGTTGACTCATCATTAGCATGAACAAAAGCAAGGAGCTAAAAGAGAAATGTCAGAATGTCACAATATTACACACAGTATAGAAATGAAAGGACATTAATCTTGAGACAATGGCCTGCTGCTCAATAAGTGAAGCACTACGAGGATGCAGCAACAGACATCATTATAACATAACTTCACATCTACATCATAAACAACACATATGCTAATAGCATACAACTGATACATTTCTTTTGAGCCTGCCTTTGAATTTTTTTGAACAGCATATCTCACCATTCTGTGCTTTGCAAAGAACATTTATGTAAATGGATGGATGGACAGACAGACAGACAGACAGACAGACAGACAGACAGACAGACAGACAGACAGATAGATAGATAGATAGATAGATAG
>JBBJLS010000011.1:5692808-5737298 GCA_037577275.1 Bryconaethiops microstoma
CACTGGGGGGGGGAGAGAGGACAGACCTGGAAACTGGTGAGATGAGTGACAGGTAATGGTTGTTCCGTACCACCGTCCATCCTCTCCAACATCTGCCACAGCTGCCGGCTTTAGCCTTCACTCCCCCAGCCATTCAGATCAGGTGATGAATTTCACACGCTCACTGATTTGCTATGTTTCCAAGACATAGAATTTACAGTGCAGTCACTGAACGTGGATCCAGTTTGCTGTTCTTTTGGCTCTGTAGGTTTTGAAATGAAACAGTGGCTAAGTGGATAAAGTGCAGAATGTCAGCTTTTTGTTCATTGCGGTCTCACATCAGCTTTTTGTTCATTGTGTTGCATGAGCCACATGTGAATGACAGCCCTTATTAAAACATAATTCCCCAACAGAGTTAAGTGCTGACCCTCTGTGAATAGCAGGGGCTTAATTAGGGGGAATGTGATCACATTAGCTCCATTCATCACAACACAGGCCCTGCAAACACAAGGACAAAGCCATTGTAGCATATGGTGGATAAAAAGAGCAATGTCCTCATTGTGATACAACAGGCAGGCATTGTCTCTGCAAGTATTTGTTGGTATCTGGAGTAATGAAAAGGCGAGAGGAAGCATGCTGAGGAGGTGTCAAAAGTGCTGTTCACTGCAAGCAAGTTTATTCACAGCCGTACGCAAAGGTTTAAGCACATCTGGTCAAATAACATGTTTTGTTGATTTTCTACCTGATAATAAATAATCCTTTCCTCCACTGGCAACCAACTTCAATATGGCATTTTTCTCACCCAGTTTCTCTTATTTAAATGTAACATATTTAAGCATAATTGTAAATTGTGCCAAAGTCCATGCATGGGCCACATTATGTTTTATCCCCCCAGTTTAACCATGATTGTGTACAAAATTGTGTAGAGGATGTGTAATTATTTTCATTTCCACAAAACAAAATTTGTTTGAGGGCACCCAAATATTGCACTACGTAAAGTGCATCATCATGTCAGAAACGGAACCATATAATGGACACTCCAATTTTCTTATTAAAAAATGCATGTAGCATGTAAAAATTGTTAAGATCCACAAAGTTCCAAACTTTATTAGGTTAAAATGTTCCTTTTTAAGCTTAAACATGTGCTTATACATGAAGCATTAGCCTTCAGATCTACCATAACATCCATGCATGAATGGCCTTCTATTCAGGCAGAGCAGGATGTATTTTTTCCACAAAGTGCCATTCAATCAGTTCAAAGCTACAGCCTTTTTAAGGTGATTGCTTTTTATGTCACAAATAAGCACTTTTTCAGCCTACAGAAATTTTGGTCCCCCCAGTCATGCTGAACTTGGCCATTTTTTCAGCATTAAATGAGATACAAAACAGGGCAACCAATCAGAACAGAGCTCATGGAGTATTTATAGTGTTAAAGGCACAGTAACAAAACAAGCTGCTTAATTATAGGAGATAAACAGAGGTTGGAAAATGGTCATCTAAAAATGAATTATGATTTATTATTATTGTAAGAAACTGCAGGATAATGCCACTTTACGAAACCCCTAGGATGAGTCAGGGAGCTGCAGCTGGAGTGTTGCTTTAAACATCTTACTTGCACAATTTTCCCCTTTATCCTAAATGTAGTTGATCAGCTAAGACGTGTTTGGTGTCTGAAATCTGTTTAGTTTCACACTGCAGATACTAGGCTTAAAGTCAATAGTTAACACTGTGTAAATAAAATGCGTGTATCATGACACACTTGCCTAAAGAGTTGAGCTAGCATGTGTGGTGTTTGAGACTGTACGACATTTGACTGTATGACATTAGTAATTAATACACACCCCTTATATACACAGATGAACCCAAACATTATAACCACTCACAGTGAAAGTGAACATAGGAGAGCAGTCTGTTCTTGCAGTAGACGTGCTGGATGTGAGAGAAATGGGCAGGTGTAAAGAAGTGAATGATGCTGACAAGGGTTAAGTCAGCAGTGGTGAATATGTACCAACAGCGGCTTAAGGAGGGACAAACCATGAACCGATGAAAAGCCCTTTCATCTGGTCCAAATCCACAAAAGGTCTACTGTGTCGCTTACATTTTTAATGCTGGTCACAGGAGGAATTTATCACAACAAACGGTGCGTCGTACATTGTTCAGGAGTCCTTTCAGGAACATGACAAAGGTTCAATATGTTGCCCTGGCCTTCAAATTTTCTAGATCTCTATCTGATCGAGCATCTGCGGGATGTGCTGCAACAAGAAGTGTGATATAAGGTGAAATATGTCTCCACTTTGCAACTTCAAGGATCTACTGCTAACATCTTGATGCCAGATACCACAAGGCAGTCTCAGAGATTTGTAGAGTCAATGCATTGGTGGGCTGGAGCTGTTTTGGTTGCACGTGGGGTTAATGTCTTGGTTCATCTGTGTCTATTGAGATGAATTAAGTGTTTGATGGTTTAGGCATTCATTCGTTCATTATCTGGGAAGCCAAACCAGGTCTATAGATGTGTGGTAGCCGTTCCCCGCAGTCACTGGATGAAAGGTGGAGAAATTGGGGTCGCCAGTCTAACGCAGGTCCAGTTTAAAAAGTGGTCCTTATTGTTACATGTGCATTTAACCCATTCACCTGAGTGAAGCAGTGGTCAGCCAGTGACATAGTGCCTGGGGAGCAGTGTGTGGGGATGGTGCCTTGCTCAAGGGTACCCCAGTGGTGCAATTGGCAGTCCTGGGATTCAAACCCACAGCCTTCCTTACCACCAGGCCACCAGCTGCCCCAAGCAGTTTGTATTATGCTAATTGGTCAGCATTAGCTTCCAAGCTTCCATTACTTGTTAGCTCGAGTGGAAAGTAAAGAGAATCTTGGACACCAGACAAACCCTGGCTGATTGAAAACATTTAAAATTAATAGTGAAAATCATGGACATTTGTTTTTTGAAGGACCAGCTTGTTATTTCTTCCACCTGTGCTGTAAACATTAACTGTAGTATATCAATGCTCTCTCCTGTTACTAATTCAGTCCATTCTGATCCAGTTGTCGTATCCAATTGGTCGCATGTGAGGCAACAGAGGAGGTTTCACAAAAGTGCACGCCACTCACAGAAGCATCCAAATGTGCAATCTGGCCCAACTGGCCTTCACAGTTTCGATAGAGCTTCTCCACTCTCCACACTGCACACATGCACAGCCAGTATTCAGGCTCAGGAAAACCTAGAGTGGCCATATCCATTATGAAAATACCTGTTTTTTTGTGTCAGCTGCAAAGGCACTTTTTGTGAGTGTGAGTACATGTCTAGGTGCACGGATATGAGCGTGCACGCATATCAGGGCTTCAGTAAGTGCCACGAAAATAGTCTGCATGCATCACTGATTCCCTGCATTGACAACAGTGCTCCTCTCAGTGACTGGTTCTGAAGATGATATAAAACAGTGCTGACTGCTACAAGCTAAAGACACACAAAGCATGCGAATGAAACGATCCCGTAAACTCGTACCACCTGGGTTGCTTACTCAATATGTATCAAGCATGCATCATCATTAAATATTCTAACATTTCAAGCAAGGAGCCAGAAACCCTACTCCGAGCCTGCTCTCCATTAATATTGTGATGTCTCAGTGCTGTTAGCACTCACTACATAAATCAAAAAATTTGTGCCCCTTTACTTTTTCAGGCACATATATGTAATGGGTCATTCGTTTCCAACTCATCAAGGGCCTGATATGTCATAGTTCTACAACAGACAATAACTGTATTAGGCATGCAGCTTCTTTTACGAATCAAAAAATACCGAATAATGACTCATTTTTAGATGCCCTTTAAAACACCCTTTTATCTCTTAGACTTTAAAAGTCGCTTTGGTGTTGCATCTTTAAAAATTATTTACAATAATTATAACAATTGTTTTGAAATAATAATTGGTTTTATTATTTAACTTATTTCCAGTGTATATATTCAAATTTATGTGTAATGTGTAATGTCTTTTGACTTTGTACATATTAATATAAATAAAAAGTGTGCGTTTGTATACATAAACAAAGATATGTAAAAGAAATTGATAGTAATAAAAGCATTCAGACATAACAAATTAATACCATTAGCATTAACGTTAATTAGCATTAAGGTTCAATTTTGGATCCCCACTCAAACTTGTCTTCGTTCCCCAAGGTTATTAAGGTCCCACTGTGTTGAAAATCCTCCATATATTTTCAGTGGGATTCAAGTCAGGCTAGACCAAGCAAGCACCTTCATCTTTTTTAATGCTTCTAATATCTCCTGGTACATCACTCCATTCATGTTTGCAGGGAAACAGCTCTGGGAGAAGATGATGCTTATTATGTACTTCACTCTGGATATGGTGTTCTTGGGGATCATTCATGAAACCTTTTGTTCTCCAAATATACTGTAGCAAGCTGAATTTTTGCCAGAGAGGTTTTTTTGGTTCATTAGACCAGAGCACATTGTTCAAAAGGAGATCTGATTTGCCTAAATCAGGATCTAAATCCATTCCTGAAGGCCTGGTGTGCAGTACATTTGGTGATTTCCCTGCTCAAACACACCTGGTTCCACTTATGTGTTAATTGCCAGGTTTAATGAGTGTGTTTGAGGAAGGGAACTACCAAACTCTGCCCTCCAGGACTGGAGTTGGGCATCACTAGTCTCAATGCTTGAGTGCAAATTATAGATGTACAGCTGAGCAGTTTGGTGGTGTGTGGTGTGTGGCCAGAGATTACTGCAGTGCAATTAATTGCCCTCTATTTACTGATGTTCCTGTTGCATTCGGCTCATTCTGCTGGTTGGTTCTCCTGTCTTTTCTCTGACTTTCCTTATCATTAGTCGGAGAGAAATCTTCCATGGCACACATGTCAGGGGATGATGAATTGTTGTTTCATGAAGTTTCCATGTCCATATTATTGTTGAACGTGCAGGGATGTTTAGGCCTTGCCTAAGACTCTGTATGGTTTTTTTCTCCATTCACTGTTATTTAATAAAATATAAGGTTGTCCATGAGCTCTTTCACCTTCACTATGATTGCTACTTGTTGCACCAAGAACATTTTCATTTTTGCAGTATTAATGTGAAGAATTAGATTATTCTTATTTGAAATTTTTATACATATTTGTTTTAATATAGTGTCTGAATACAAATTATGTATTATAGTAATGAATTCTGTGTGACCTGCAGAATGAATGCAATCATCAGCAATCAATTTATTTCATTTCTCAAATGTTCTACTGAAAGTTAAATATCTAAACATTCTACTAGGAATAATAAATAGTTGAGAAATTTGGAGAAAAAAAACTTTTTTTATATTTTTATATTTTATGAGTAGTAGTTTTATTAGCAGTACTAATTAAAATGGGAACTTTTGTCATTTATTATTATAGATAGACAGATAGACAGATAGATAGATAGATAGATAGATAGATAGATAGATAGACAGATAGACAGATAGACAGACAGACAGACAGACAGACAGACAGATAGATAGATAGATAGATAGACAGACAGACAGACAGACAGACAGATAGATAGATATTCGTTTGTCAGTAACCAGTGTACTGTACTGGAGTAGATGATAAGCTTTGAACTTTGAAGCAGTTAGAACGAACTCCAATCTCTGCCTAAATGTATTATTTTACTCCCTTGTAGGGACTTACTTGGTCAGTCTGTTCTCTGTGTTTGTGTGCTCAGATCCTCTGGAGAGTACTGGAATTGGACCTTCTGCTGCAGCCTACCCATGTCCAGCACCCCCATGGCCGTTACCTCGTGTCTACATCACAACAGGAAGAATTGGAATCTGAGTTGCTTCCAGAGATTCCAGAGAGGGGACTGAACAGGTCTGAGGCTTTTTTGTGATTACTTCACATTCAATTAGGGCTAATATATGGGTTCATTTCACAATGTAGCATGGAGACAGTAAAAATAGGCCATTGTTTACCCCATCTGGTTCAAATATGCGGTGGCTGCGCAATAACAATGGCTCATATTCCTCTCTGGAAAGCACTTCATTTCATTATCTTATTTCCTGAGAACCTGAGGGGTAGGTAGTTAGGTTGCTTCACCTCTACAACATTTATGTGACAAATGTGAGGTGAACCTGCCCCTAATGCTGCAACGAATGTGAAGAGGGAGATGGTGCTAACAAGGCTCTTTCCACATCCAAAGGAAACGTCTCTGAATCTTTTACCTCTCTAAGTAGTCAAAAACCAAAGTTAAATGCTTCCAAATGTTTTTTAGCCTATTAGCACAGGTACTTTTTCAAAAAGTAATCATGTCAACTCAAATGATAGGCCTAAATAAATGTTCTAGGAATTCTCCTCTAATTTGGAAAGAGAACAGCATGGCTCAGATGTCACAGTGGATCAAATGAAAATGACAAAATAAAGCATTAAAGCAGATCTAGTTATCTGTACAGAGTGCACATAAACTCTTTCTGTGAAAACTGAGGATGGGGGCTTTCAGCCAAAGGACGATGAATCACCTTCCATGGCTCAGTCAAATGAGTCTCAAGTGTGTGTGCGTGGGTTTGTGTGTGTGTGTGTGTATGTCAGGCAAATAGCTAGCACCTTCATATCAGCTGATAGGATGGGAACATGTTAGATATGAGCACAAAAGGCATGATCTCATGGTGTGGACGCCATGATGAAATGCCTGAGAAAATAAACATTGCTTCACAGGTTAGGGTTTTATACCACAGGGGTTTCTGATATATCGCTGCTAAACAGGGCCTGTAGCACTGAGCCTGGTAAACCACTATTACACAGAGCCTAAAGAAATGAGGCTGCCAAGTCTGGTTGATTTAATACTGCCGTTAGGCCTAGACGAAGCCTAAATGTGTCATATCTATAACAACAGGCCTCTCTCATGTTAGGCTTGACTGGAGCATGGAACACCATACAGCAATCAATTCAAAAGCTCTGTATGCGGCCAGTCTTCCTGCCTCTGATTGCATTACCATCAAATTATAGGCGAATACCGCTGAGCTAGCCATAAGTTTGGATGCATTATACGCAGGTGGCCGTGAATACCTTGCGAGCAGCTACCTTCACATGCTGTGCAACGGTAATGGGCAATGAACTGAAATGAGCGGGCACCCAGCAAGACTTCGTTCGCGATCTGCTCAGGCATCTGTTGCTCAAATTAAAGCCAGGAACATCTGCTGTGATCAATACATGAAGCCAAAGTGAAACCAAAACCCACTAATATTGTTAATAATACTGCTGCAGAGTGTCAGCAGGTCACTGTAGCTCCGTACTCACTAACTTTGTGTTTCTGTTCGTAGCATATCAAGTGTGTTTAGCGTGTGTTATATTTTGTTTATTTAATTATTGTTATTATTTTTATTTTGTTTTCGTGATCCGACTGTTAATGGATACAGTCATGGGGAAGAGTGCACACCAGGCAGGACCTCCTCGAGTGGCAGTGGAACACATTCAGAGAGGATGTAGAGCTGGTGCTAAGCTCAGGACTACAAGATATATAAGCCTTTTCTACCACTGATCCTCATGGGGAATGTCAACTCTTTGCCCAACAAAAGTGAAGAGCTTAAGGCACCCGTGAAGAGCCAGAGAGCAAACCACGTGTTTTTCTGAGACCTGATTATACAACAACATCCTGTGTAGATGTACTCGACTCCTTTGTGCTATGAGCAGACAGAGAAGCAAGAGTGAGTTGAAAAGAGAAGGCGGCTGACTTTTTTTTAGTTTGTAAAGAATAGATGGTGTAACCCCATGGTGTCATATTACAGTGAAATAAATGAACTGTCAAGACAATATAGGCCCAATACCCTGATGCACGCATTGCAATATCACTCATGTCAACCTAACCTCACATCTGAAGAAAATGAGTCTTGATCTGTACGCGAAAGTCAAGAAAGTTTACAGTGCTTCAGGTCTACCACCTGAGTCTAAAGATGGGGAGGGTTCTGTGTCAGATGGGAATACAAAATAGGGAAAGCTAAATGACTGGTGGCCCTAAAATCACACATCATGAAGACACTGGAGCAGTTGCTGAAGATTATGTTCTTTGATTGTTTGAGTGCATTTAACATAATTCTAAAACCCATACTTAGAGCCAAGCTCTAAGGGAAGATCCCTCTTTTGTTTTCTGGATCACAGATTGCCTGACAGTAAAACCACAGTTGAAACTGTATTTCTAGGACTGCAGTGAGCAGCACTGTGGCTCCCTGTCTGTTCAAATTGTATACACTTCCAGAAATACTCTGATAATACTGGTTTTGCGGTATGTATCAGCAATGGGGAGCATGGGGCAATTGGAGTGATTGGAACCACAAAAACTGTCTGCTATTGAACATTTCCAAGACCAAGGAGATAATGATGAGTTTTCATTCAGGACCCCTCTTTAGCTAGTCAACATTTATGGGCTGGTCTTTGAACACAGATGACCTATCCTGAAAGGGGAAGGGGGGACTCATCGGCTACTGGGAAAGAGAGATGCACACAGAGCAAGGTCCAGGCCATCATTCATCCTGAACAATACAAGCCATCCCCTCCACAACATGCTTGCAGGCCAGAGAAGCAGCGGCAGTAATGGATCACCTCACTGCACTGTAGGACTGAACCCGTTCATATCCTTTATTCCCTTTGCCATCAGACTGTACAACACTTCACCCAATGGCAAATAGCCTAGGGCAAAGTCAAAGGCCTGTGGTTTTTAACACTGTGTATTGTCTCTAATCTACATATGTGAGGTACCAGACACTTACATTGGACTGGCATTTGCATTACCTATTGTTGCACTCTGTCTTTAATATCTAATCTGATTTGTGCGAGCTACTGGACAGCTGAATTTTCCATCCATCTACATGTCTATCTATCTCTCCTTCTGTCTGTCTGTCCAAAGACTAGGAAAGCACAGGTTATTTAAGGTCTGGTCATAACAGTAGAGATTATGAAATATTAACAGATTGTATGTCGTGGCTCATGCATAATGATGAGGAGACAAAATTATAGTATGTAGACTATATAGTTAAAGGAATTTTTTTTTAAAGTAAATGAATAAACTATGACTTATATCTATTGTCCAGCACTTAAAAACAAGGTTATCAGGGTTATCTTGAAATCTGAATTTGGTCAGAACTTTTGTGAATTTGTAAGAAACAGTACTGTAACTACAAAAGCAAATCTTTTTGAGTTTTTTTAACAACACAGTTTGAGACAGGTATGTGATAACCTAGACCCATAGCTTGCATGATGCTAATTGGTCGGTTGTACACTTTGTTAGCTTTATTAGTCTTGTAGCTCCAGTGCAAAAGTAAAGGAATGAACTTGGCTGCATTTGAGGCGAGAGGAAAATTCATTTTTTTCTGAATGCTGTTCCTTTAAGTACGCAGCTTCATTTTCCAGGTAGTGATATTGCTTGGGGAAAGAGAGATGTATTTCTGCTGTCCCATCTGGGGAAAAGGAATGTGTTCCAAACATAAGCCAGAGATTATCTTCCAGTGAATCAAATAACTAGAGTGACAAGACTGGATTTACTGCCTTCTTCCATTGTGCATGGGGACTGTAACCAGTCAATACTTGGTTTTCCTCTATTCAACAGTGGCATTATGCCAAACGCAAACGTTTTTGAGGTTTGAATGAATTATTATTAAAATTACTATCTTTTTAAGTTTAAAGAACAATATTATGGTCAGTTTTCAACCTACAAACCTAATTCATTCCTTCTTTGAACCTCAATCGTGCTCTAGCATCACACCCCCAAAGCAAGCAACAGTTGAGTGAAGCAATTCAGTTCGAACTGATTAAAATGTATTAATAAAGCATAATAAAAAATGTCAACCACCCTCAAACACATGTTTCTGCATTAAGCACATATTGTTTAAAATTTCAGTTATTTTTTGGAACTGTTGTCCAGACTGACAACATAATGTTCCTTAATTATGTTGTGCCCGCTAATCTCTCTGTCTACAACTCTGTCCAACCTTGCGTTAGCCCTTCAGTTGCCAACCACTGTCCACCGGGCCAGCTGGTGGCCTGGTGGTCAGGGAGCTGCCCCTGCATTCAGAAGGTTGTGGGTTTGAATCCCAGGACTGCCACTGGTGCCGCTGATGTACTGTCCCCACAGTCTGCTCCACGAGTGCTGCGTAGCTGGTTGCCCACTACTTTATTTAGGTGAATGGGTTAAATGCAGAGAAAGAATTTCACACTGTCTGCTTTTTTCACACATGACAAAAATGGTCACTTCACTAACCCTGCAATAGGCCCTCGCTTGCCAGTCACTGTCCTACTTACCCTGCTTTAGTCCTTTAACTGCCTGTCACTGTCACTGCCTACAAATCGCCTCATCAAAGACAGTGCAGTTCTCGTCCATATGTAGTTGGCTGGCCTGAGCCATCGAACAGATAAAACAAATGCAGAATACAAGCAGCAATTTGCTACACAGAGCTTCTGACACCTAACTGCTGCTAATGTCAATTCAATTATGAATGGACACACCGATTAATCAAAGGCTGTCCTGATGTGGACCGCTACTGATGTCCCAAGACTGCTAGTGACACCTCTGAGGTACCCTTGAGCAAGGTACCGTCCCCACACAATTCTCCCCGGGCGCTGTGTTCCTGACTGCCCACTGCCCACTGGGTTAAATGAGGAAGAATTTCATGCTGTTCACATTTCATGCTGTGGTGTGTTCACGTATGACAGAATGGTCACTTTACACTTTACAGGGCAGTGGTCTGAGCCATCTCTCACTACAACCTCTGCATGAGTTCCAAACCTTCCAAGAGTTACAAAGAATGGATTTTGTGCTCAGCTACAGAGGAAGTTGTGTTTTGCAGTTTGATGGCTTGGGCTGGCCATCTGCATATGCATGAGGGCTGCACTGTGTTTGATGAGGCGGTTTGAAGGGTAGTGACTGGCAGTTTCAGGGCTAATGCAAGGTTGGTAGAGCGGTAGACACAGAGACTGGCAGACACATTGTAATTACAGACGCCTCTGTTGTCCGTCTAGATAACAGTTCAAGTATTCGCTGTAAATGACTTCCACCTCCTGCAGAGCTTTGAGTTCTCTTGAATTCTTACACCCAGTCTCACAGTGGGAGATTACGCTCACACTAAACTGTTAGCATGCCAGATGTAGCAAATTCTGCTGTATTCAACTCTGTGGCTGCTGGCAATGGCAGATGTGGAAGGTTCTTGTTCCGGTGATTAACGGAAAACTCCTAGGCCTTCAGCAGCTGCTAGAGGAGAGATTCATCAAACCACCCCATCTCCCTCTCCCATCATTAAAACTCCCTCCAAAAACAGCTTGCTGGTGAAAACAGCTGAGTGATAGGAGCCTGAATGAAATAACGAGACAGAAGAATCCATCAACATTAAAATAAAATAAAAAATAAAAACAATCTAGGTTGACTTACACATAAATTATGTAATAATTTATATTATATTTTTAATCATTTTAGCACCAAGAAACCAAGCAAAAAATGGTCTAGGACAGTATTTCTCAAACATTGATTGTCCAGACTTTTTTCACAAAACATAGGGATACAGCAAAAATCTGGACCTCCTGAGGGTCCCTGATGACCAGTCTGAGACATCTTTGTTCCTTCAACAAACATCATCACAATCAGTGCATGCATATTTCCAATCACCTTCTGACTTTCTTAATGATAATGCTATGGTAAAACATTCTTTACTTCTAAAGTTCATAAATATAAAGCATTTAAGTTCTTTTGGAGCATTTGTATTGGTTTGTTCATCATGAAACCCAATGGAAAGAGGAGCGACTGTCTTCAAATTTTGTAGGAAAAAAAGGAGATGATGGTTTTCCTCAGACAGCAGAAATATTTTAGTATATTTGTGACGTCAAACATTAAGCTCATTCACAGAATCCAACGGTCATCTAATTATAGGAGTTCTGAAGTTAACAGAAGGCAGAATACAGAAATTTGGGTATTCATTACTTTTCATCTCGTAGCATCAGAGAGGGCATATAACCCAACAAATCATTTTTTTAGAGTACAACAGTTTATTAACATTTTTATACATTCATATCCCCAGACAGCACAGCTGTAATTCAGCCTAATTTGGAATGCAGGAGGTCTTTCACTCACCTAGAAATTCAGGCTTCAATGCACATTTAGGCTTTACATTTTCTAGGTACAGTGTGAGTTGTGGTTTTTGTCTATTTTGGATTTAAGCCATAGGGGGAAAGGTCTTCAAAAGGTAGAGAAAAAATTACAGGAGAAAAGATGAAAGGAGAAGACTGTGGCAGCCTTGGAGAGTTCATCCATCCCCCACCGTCGATAAAGTCGAGCTTCGCTCCCAGGATCAAGTCCTCATCAGCTGCAAAGACTGCCCTCAGCCAACAAATCAATAGAGTTTAGGGACAGTTGATGTCCCAGGTTTGTGCTGGGCCTCTGCAGTGGTGTGGGGCTAAATCAAACATAATGAAACCTGAGAGCCAACATCTTCACTCATCATCAAGGCAACACATTCACAGACTCATTTTCTTGATCTAAATAACTCTGTTAAAGAGGCTGTGACTGATTGCGCTGGAGAAGCCACTCTTGTCCACGCATTCATCTTCGTGATAGCATGAGAAATAAGCTCCCTTCAGCTGTTTTTTCATGACGCTATTATCGTGGGCTTTTAAGTATCTCAGGCGTTTGAAAGAAACAGTAAATGATGGGCAGCGACTGAAGAAAGGTATGGACCACAGCGCCTCAAAGGAGTGACGCAGTCCATCAATGCAGTGGATTACTGTGAGCGTGGATCTATACATAGAGTAATGAAGGGATGAAATGTATTCCTTAATGAAGTCAGCATAGGTATGTCAGACTGAAAGTAGGTTTCAGAAGAAACAGAATGTCCCAAAAGCCCTGTTCTGCCAAATGTTTCTCATGCCTTAAGTGCTGTGACAGTGTGGTGTGTTTTTCTAATCAATACTCAGTGCTGCAGTGCTTTAAAAAACTGCAAGAGTCCTGGATTCACCTCATGCCTATGTACACACATGCACGCATACGCACACATTTCCAGTTGAAGAAGCAGCACTGTTGACTGGTGAAATAAATAAAGGTTTGAATTGAAATACCCTGCACCCCAGGGAGATTCACACATCAATAGCCGGTGAGCAAGGACATTGCTTATTATGGACTTTATGTAAACTGCTCGAGCAGGTGAACCTGGGTACTGATCCGAAGGGAAAACATGGTTGAAAAGTTATTTCTTTCCCCAAATTCCCAATAAGTTATAAAAGTAGTCATGTAATGCTCAAGCAGTTGGCTGTGTTCATTTATCACCACCCCCACCCCCCCAATCACGTTACCTGCACAACATGATGGAGAGATACCAGTATCTGCACCTATAGTTAGGGAAACACAGCATCTCCACCTAGTGGTCTGATGAACGTTTACATTTTAGACGGACAGTAGAGCTCTCATCATTCGTATTACTGATTGAGTAATCCTGGCAATTATTTTAATGATTGAGTCATTAGCAGCAACAATTAATTATACATCCCTTTAAAAAAATTCCCACGCCCTTAATCTTTTAAAAAGACTAAATGCAGTCACAGGCAAAAGTTTGGTTGCCTTGATCAAGTACATATCCTCTACAGAGAATAGACTTCTGCATATTTGAATGCCCAACTACTGTTTATTTGCTGAATTCAGAATATGGGGCGGAGGGCATTATATAAAGCGGCCTGTGCTGAAGTTGTGGCATATTTTTGTGTTTTAGAAATGCTACACTTATGTTTTAGCAATTGTGCACTAACAAATGCCATATTTGAGTGTGACTTGTAGAGTACATGTTAATTTATGTTGGCTTAGAAAAACAACTAAAACATGTTTTGTTTTCAAACATTTGCAGAAGGCTTTAAATAAATCCTAATTAAAAAAAAAAAAAAACATTATGTGGCATAAAGTGTATATAAACTGGAGTCTCTGTGTCTTACTGTAAGAGAGCAGCAACCATTGAATTAAAATGCAGAATCATCATGCAAATCACCAACCAATTATGTACAACTTTAATTGATTCTTGTTAGGTGAATTATCCTGACAGTCCTCATTGAATAATTCTCAGACAAATTAAAACACTGCATAAATTGTTTTAGAAAATTCTGTTTATTTGCAAACACTTTTTGCAGAGTGATTTGAAAGACCCCAAAAAGATTGTCATAAAATATTTGTCCTTCGGTGAGTTGCAGCAAACTGCACTGCACATGGCCTTAGTCAAAAACAGCCTGTTGCATGTACATCATCTATACATGTAAGCTCAAAATAGATCTGATTATAAAATATAGTCCTTAGTATAAACATCTGAACAACTGATAATTACAACCAGTCTAGTCATAAAACAGTACATCTGCAGCGCTAATATTCCACAATTCAAAACATGCTTACGGTTCAATTCTGTTAAATAGTACAATTGCTACTATTTTTTTCCATTTGCAAAAATAGATTCTAAGGTCTATTGCTCCTCCTGTTTGTACGCTGAGGGTGGATTCAGAGCATCTTTGATTGAGCACATGGCGGATGCAAACGTTTGGCTTGCTAATCGTTTCTTAATAAGTACAAGGGAAACAAAAAGAAAAGCATGAATACACTCAGCGCGGAAAGGAGTGATGGAAATGAATCTAAGGAAATAGGTTATTCTCATTTGCAGAGGGGAAATAAAAAGGTGGAGTAACTTCAATTTCCAGAGCAACTTTCAGGTTAAATAGTCCAAGTGACTACAGTTACCATAAGAAACTATTAAATCAAACCTTTAGAGCAACAAGTAAACAAAATCGTAAAAGTTTTTGGGGTTTTGGAGTGGACTGAGAGTCGGTGAATACTCCAAAGCGCACTCTGCCTGATGCATATTCTGCATGTGGAGGCTCCTGAAACATACTTTTGTTCCACAGGTAATCAATCATGAGGTGACATCCTGCTTCTCCACTAAGGAGCAGCCATCTTTCTTACTTTGCTGAAAACTGAACAGACAAAATGGAAGTCTGCCAGGAGCCCAGGAGTAAAGCTCCCATTCCTGACTGCACAGCCCCATCCAAGAAGTTTTCCAGCCCCACAGAGTTACTGGTTATCATTCTGATAATCAGTCCATGTTGTAGAACTGGCCTTAATTTAAAAAATACTCCAATTTCCAGACAGATTTAACAAGTTAAACTCTAAAATATCCATCAGCAGGTCACTACTGTCTTTCCTCTCTCATAACTACAAAACTTACATAGTAGTTTCACAGTAGTTACTCACCAATTTATAGTAGTTACTGAATATTAAGACCACCCCGCAAATACACATAATATGCAATGCGTATAATATTTGCCATTGAGAGACTGTTGCATGAATAATCATCCTATTTTCCTTTTTTATTATTTATTTATTTTATGTAATTTTATCAAGGAAAGTAATCTTACTGCACAGGCAGTTTCAAGAAATAACCCTTAAAGGAGGTCAAATGATCTGCAATAAGATGATTTTTCCTTGATTGTAAAATTCTGAAGAATTGTCGTTTGCACAAAGGAAAGACATGTTTGGAGTTCAACATTTGCTTCTTTAGTTTAGAAATTAAGCTACGAGGGTAACTTTGCTAACAGTCAGTCAGTTACCCAAATGTTTTCCATAAACAGATTCTAAAAAATCCTTTAAACTTGCTCTAACTGCAGTCAGCTCTGCATCACGGTGGCATAGACTAGTAGATGTGGTTTAGGTATGACTGACTGGAAGCCTTAAAAATGAACAAAACTTAAGCTGAGAGCTGAACACTGCTTTCACTGCATGCAAAGTGTTTGTTTGGTACAAACGGAGATGTAAAATGTGAACTCCGAGCATGTTTTGGCTGATGGTCTGCATCTTGGGTACGAGTTATATATATTTGATTTCGAACTATTCCTTTAAGGGATTAAAGCACCAGTCAGACAGCTTAGGACTGCATCAGTGCAGGCAGCAAAGTACTTCAAATGCAGTCTGCCTCTGTCAGGTAACTCAGGGCTAATCTTAGACAGGAGATCACACCTGCTGTTAACGAGTGTTAACAATTGTCCTCGAAAAACAAACAGAAAAGGAACCAGACAACATGGTGCTCTGGCTCCCTCTGGTGACGGAAACATGTAAAAAGCCCAGCAGTACAAAGCAGCAGCCTCTGACCTGCGGCAGTCAGAGTAATTAGTGATTAATTACGCAGCAGACAAATGGAATGCAAAGCAGCATTGGCAAGCAACCTTCTCCACATGTAAACAGGTTGGTCCTTAAAAGAATATTAAGTCAAGCTTTAACTTATCAAGCACAGATTAAATACACTACAGCACAATTACAACAGGTCACCTTATTTCAGTCATTCAGTATTTCAGGCAATTGCCATCCCTACCAGTGCTGTAGCACTAACTGTCACTCACTGTTCTTGTTTGATAACTATTTTGTAAATGGGAAGGATCAACGTTAAGCTGCAACAACATGCAAATCCCTGATTTGGTCCCCACCTCATCTTATTGCTAGAAGTTCACTTTGACTAAATGTTTTTTTTTTCCCACCCATACACACAACAGCAAGAACAGCACACTTCACAGCATTACTAGCCTAACACTTATAGCACCTATATGAACCAGTCGTTTTTGTGAAAAGTCTCTGAAAACGAGCCAATGTCAGATTGCTAGCGAAGCATGAGTAGTTCAAAAAGGGAACAATTTCCTGCAACAACAAATGAAAGTCCAATCCAAAATGTCATCTTTAAAGAAAAATACTGTTGTTGTTCCTCTTGAAGAGAACAGATTATGCAGTTTTAGCTGAACAATATTTTTAAGACTTTAAAGAATGCAGCCATAATAAACAGCATTGCAAAAGATGCCTAAATAAGATGCCCGAATACTACACCCATAATATCCACAAATGTGCTTCGCCTCAAACTGCGCTGACCTACAAGGCGTATGCAATGTGTTACACAAAATAAAAATGCAGATTAAAGTAACTGCATCAGAGAAATGTCACGTCGGTATCAACCAAGAGGTCTCAGTTTCAGTACACTGCTCCAGAGCCCAGTGTAGCAGCATGTAACGTAGTGGTCAGTTTTCTCCAACTCTTAATAATGAAAACATCGGCGCACAAGTTTCCACTACTTTCAGGCTTGCGCAGCACAAACTTTACACAGAGGCTTAATAGTTTAACAGAGACAAACAAGATGGATAGTTACACACGCGATCTGTTTCAGGCTCCCTAAACACGTCATATGCAAATGTCAGCACTGATTAACATTTCAGGCACCAAAGTGCACATCAGTAATGTGACGCAGTGTTCTTGAATTAATTAAACTATGATAAAGCAATGACATTTTCTTCATGTAACAGCAATGGCCTGAGTATCCCGATCAAATCCTAGTGTAGACCACTTTGGGTTGTTATAGTAAAAACATGCTTGGTATGTATATGTAAAAGCTATTTCTCTGGTTATGCATAAAATAGAGATCTCTGGTGTCAATCTATACACCAAATAACACATTTGCATGGTATGCTACCATCCATAAAAGCTGGTATATTCTGTAACTGGCTGACTATATGGAGTAACACACACATACAAGATAGATTTGATTAAGACTGTGCACAGTAAATCTAGTTTTCATATGAAATGAGGTCTATTTTATGGACATTTCTGCATAAGGCTTTGCTCTAAGGGTGCTACTCTGTATGTAACTCAATTTTATGCTTCAACCACAAATACCTTAAAAAAAATAAATGTCCTAATGATGACAATTTAGCTGTTTTTAATAAGTTAAAATTGGATGACCCAGCTCTTAATGGCCCAAGTCCTGTGGATTGTTTCTTAGATACAAAGGTTACAGTGAACTTCAGGGCAGATCCGAACACTGTTCTTCAAGTCAAAGCGCTGGACAAAGCAGCTTAATTAGAGAAGTAGAACCAAGAAAACAAAACGAACAAAACGAGTTGTCCATCTCCTGTGGTAAATGTAAAATACAGTGTGTAAGTCTTCCTAGTGGAACCATAAACTTTATAACCAAATACAAAGTCATATAAACGTGGTGAACATGCAGCAATGTATAAATACCCGTCTTCGTCAAACTCAAAGTCTGACTCATCAACTTCATTTGACAATGTACTCGCTCGATGTTGGCGGTAATTCTGATGGTTTCGGCTGCGTTGTGGCTGCACTGTGGCTACTGCAAGCTGAAGACATCTCAAGTACGTGGACTTCATCCTCCGAATCCACACCAACACTGAGTCCTCCTACCTGTTCTCCACAGGGCACCTGTTCTCCCTGTTCACTCCACTACAGAGCAGAGAGTGGCCTCTCGAGCATAAAAGAGCACAGGTCCTGAAGAAGAGCGGAATAAAGAAATGGATGGAGGCCAGGGTGGGAAGTGGAGAGGGTGGAGGGTAAAAGGGATCAAGAGCAGAGAGAGCCCAGTGTGGAGGTCAGGGTGCAGACGGGCGTGGGCCAGCCATAGAAGAGCGGGTTTGTCATGGGGAAAAGAAGGATGAGGAACAGAAGCACTCCCAGCACGTAGAAGGACAGAACAGTGAGGCGATGCGGATGTTCCAGCGCTGTACTTACAGCCGGGAAACCCATATAATTACAGAAAGAGTGACACAGAACAGGGCCTACTAGATGACCTGTGGAGGGACAAGATAAATTATTATTATTTATCATCATCATCATCATCATCATCATCATCATCATAACACATAGCAATAATCTTGTTACAAAAGCCTACAAATCCCTGCATAGGAAGATAAGCATACCCGTCATCTAAAATATATTCGATTACATTTTTCACAAACTCATTTTTCAGGATCTAAATTACAGGATCTAAAGCATAACGGATTCAACACACTACTCATATGGTAGCATATGCTTACACCACACAAGTACAAAGCAGACATAAAATGTGAAGTGGAGAAAGTGTTGTTTTGAACTTTAAATGAAAATTTAATTTCCAACTATTCCAAAAACAAACCATTAGGCTACTTAGGGAAGGATATATCTACACATTAACTGAAATGCATGAATCACAGCACTACAAGTAACTGACTGTCCAGTTAGTCTTGTTTCCTCATTAGTTAATAGGAAAAAAATCACTACATAATTGTAAACTGTAGCCCACTCATGTAGAAGATTCAGAAATAGTGTCAAAAACAGACGCACCTGTTCTGAGAAATATAAAGGCAGTATAAGCACCAAACACTGCAGTGTAGGAGAACTGGAATACTGCAAGAAAAACACACTATGATCAGGCTTGGAACTAGCTGTTAATCTGGAGGCAAACATTCTTTATCTGTCACTTACCTGCGGAGAGAAAAATCCCTGAGATGGTGCCCTGTCTGAAACGCAGCAGCTCAATCACATGGTGAAAATGTGCTGGAGTCAAACATGCACACAGAGAGAAAAACAGTAACTATTAGCAAAATTCTACCAATTCTTAGCCAAAAGACAGAACTGATATTCTATAACTCTAACAGTCATAACAGCTTACACTCACCCACGCCAAAGAAGAGCGGGCATGTGAAGATGGCCGTAGAGGGGCCAGCACAGGGCACCAGCATGGGCAGCATGCAAGCTCGGAACACCAGCTCCTCAGTCAGAGGGGCCACAACCTGGTTCCTCAGCCAGCGCATGTCACTCACACACAGCGCCCAGAACCTGGGATCTGCAGACAAGAGCAATTATATAAACAGTTAACAAGTTTACACGCTCACCTGCCCAACACTCTACTACGACCACAGCCAAATGTATGTTTTAAAACTTGACATGGAAACACACACAATTACTTTGTAAGCTAAGAAAGAGTTCCCCACCAAAAGCCACTTTAATTCCATCCATGAAGCCCCAGGGACAGTCCATAGCTAGCTGGATAAGAGGGCCCAGAAAAAGTACCTGTGATGGCAAGGCAAAGGGTGAGTTTCACTTCTTCTAAGGCACTACTAGTATGTTTGAAAAGCAGTGCAGTGGTCACGGATTATGAGAAGATGACTGTGAATATGGGAGAAAAAAAAAATGCGAATATTATATGTATTATGCAAACGCTTCATATTGTTATATTATGTTATGCAGTTATACACATTAAAATAACAGGCTTTTAAATCCCAGTCCAGTTGTTCTAGTGCACTATACAAAGCTCACTCTGCTCAAAAAATACTTAATTATCAGCTGAAGTGTTTTCAAGTGTGTTGGAACAGCTGGCTTATCCAATTACAAAAGGATCCCTAAAGGCACATTCTTCAAAACATATAAACAAGTTCACAAGTGGTCATGTTCGCAATGAAGTTTTACAAAAGGGTAAAGCTATCCTACCATGGTAAGTAGAAGAGGCAGGATGATGGCAGGAATGAAGCCTTCAAACCGGATTCCCATGAGAGCTAGTAAAGAGGGTCCAGTCTGTAGTAGGAAAAAATGTCAAATTAGCAGCAAGACAATGGCATTTGAACTGTAAAATATAAAAACATTGAAAGTATTAAAATGATATGAAGTTTAACATTGCAAATCAATGTGAAAAAACAGGACTACTCAAGCAACTAACTAACCAAGTTTAACAATGATATTCAAAGAAGGAAACATCCTCAAAAAAGATGGTGAAATATTTGACTAGTTACAAAAATCTTTTTTAAAGCTCTAGGAGATCGGTGAATCACAGTGAGAGTCAATTCCAATTTAAGAACTATAAAGACATAAGTGAACCTTCCTAGGAATGGCAAGTGCCAAAATTTCCAAAAGTCAATCGTAACAAGTCATCCAAGAAGCCATCAAAGGTTTCAGGACATCCAAGGAACTGCAGGTCTTTCCACCCCAATCAAAGGTCAGTGTTCATGGTTCATGGTAAGAAAGAAACTGGACAAAAGTGAACTTTATGGAAGAACAGCAAAGCAGAAAACATTGCTAACCAAAAGAAACATCAGTTCTTGTCTACTATTTGAAAAGCACCAGGACAATCCTTAAGCCTTTAAGATAAGGTGCTATACACAGTTCAGTCCAAACTAAATTTAGTTCCTTTAAATCTGACATAAAAATCAAATAAAATCAGGAACATTATATAAACATTCAAATTGGTGGTGGTAGTGAGATTATGTGAAGACAACTTTTTATTGAGGGAACCATGAATTCTGTTCTGTATCTGAATGTTTAAGGAGAGTCCATTCATCTGTATATAATCTAAATCTGAAACGATCAGGATAAGTAGCAAGAAACAAATTTAATGTTATGGAGTGGCCTTGTCAAAGTCCCAAGTTCAACCAAATAGAGATGCTGGTAGCAGAGCATAAAACAAGTTGTTCATCCACACTATGTCTGAAGTTCATCCACAATACCAGTATGTCTGAATTAAAGCAATTCTGCAAAGAAGAGTGGGCCCAAATTCAGTGATTTGCATGTTGGGCACTTTTACTTTTACTCAAACAAAATTAATAACAATGTAAAACTTGCTTGTGTTTCACAGTTTCTGGAAGTAGTAAGAAGGCTTATGGAATACATGTACAGTGGGTACCGAAAATATTAACTCGTTTAAAATATTCACAGGCTGCAAAGCAACAAAATGTGAATATTCTGAAAGGAGTGATTCTTTTTTATGTCTCGTGATATTCTCAGACAATAAGCCACAACAGGCTTGTTACCATGCTTTTCCCATGACACAAAATGACTAACATGGCCTCGAGGGGATCACTGCTTTATTTGGCTCATATTTACGTCTTTGGTCCGTACTCTTCTCTTACCTCAAATGAACCACACCAGAGTTTGTGTGGAAGGGCATCAGGACCTTGTCAGGAGTCTTGTTCTGGTTATTTAGTGCTTAGCACACTTATGTTCACGCGGGGTAGATGTACTCTGATCAGCCATAACATTAAAATCACCTGCCTAATATTTTGTTGGCCCCCTTGTATCACCAAAACAGCCCTTACCCATTCAAGCATGGAATCCACAAAACCTCTGAAGGTGTGCTGTTACCTTAGCCACAGAACCTACAAGTCATGTAATTTGAGTTGGACTAGTTCTGATGTGCATGTGCCCAATTTTGGCACTTTTGGGCAGCGGACAGGAGCCAGCATGGGCTCTCGGACCGGTCTGCGGCTACACAGCCCCACACTCAGCAAGCTGCGATGCACTATGTGATCTGACACCAACTTTTTGTCAGATTTTGCTACAGCAGCTGTTACGTGGAATGTGACCAGATGGGCTTGTCTTTGCTTCCCAAGTACATCAATGTGTTTCCATGACCTTGGGTGCCCATGACTCTGTTGTTGGTTCACCAGTTGTCCTTCCATATTTGGTAGGTACTAACCAGTGCATATTGGTAATTACCGTTAAGACCTGCCTGACCCAGCGATACAAATATCACAATTTGGCGCTTGTCAAAGTCGCTCAGATCTGCTTGTTCATTTTTACTGCTTTCACCATCTCAGCATCAAAAACTGACTGTTCACTTACTGCCGAATATATGCCACCCCTTGACATGTTCCACTGTAATGAGATCTTATTATCCATTTGAACTTTTCGTGGTTTTAATGTTGCAGCTGATTCATGTGTTTGATAAAGAGTTAAGGAACACATGAAAACAAGTAAAGTATATTCATATATGAAATGTAGCCTATTTGATGTACACTTTGGTTTTCATCTTTCCTGCCGTCTACCAGCACAAGAATGATTTTCATGTAAAGTAGTCTGACATTTAAACTTCATTTATAAAGATCAACAGTTCTCACAAAGTGTAGTAACAGCATGGTTTAATATATTAGGTGAACTTTCATTGAGGAACATTGGGTCAGGCTGTAGTGTATCATACTTATTGCAGACAGTCTGAAAGTTCAGCAAGCCAAGAAAACCCTATGCAGAAGTTCTGAAATCTAAAATTTACATGTGCAGAAGCTCTGCAGTGGACTACAGGTTATGGAGAAGTACGGATCTCACCTGGATGCCTGTGAACTCCTTCCATGCCCACACAAACACTGGAGACAGAGCTGACACAATCAGCACACTAGTGAAGCGCCTCTTTATTACCGAAGGATGGTCCCTTGGAAAACACAAACACACAAACAGATACACTATTAAGCCAATATGGGACTGTAAATATTAGTGTATAAGCTGTAGTATATGGTTGCACTAATACAAGACCCCTCGAAGCTGTTTACACATGCATAAATGTGTGTTTCATATCTGGATCATATTTTGTTATGATTTGCCCAGATTCCATTTACACCCTTCACTAAAATACACTCCCGGCATGACCAGATGGAAAATATGCATTGCTTCCATTTACATGGAATAATAGATCATTTCTCTCAATAAATAAATAACCAACTGCAATATTTGTCTCATTGGTTTAATATGTTTCTATTCTCAGGACTTTTATCTACTCTAGTGAAAGGCTGTTCATGTTTTAGGTCATATTTATGCACATGTAGTTAAACAAAGTAATCTGGAGTGGTTTGATGTGAAATGATGTTTGAAATGATTGTAGAAAAACATACTCAGATTTAAGAACTATACTGGTAAAATGGTGATAAACCTAAAAAAAATAAGCTATCTGCAAGCACCTCCATGCCACAAATATGTTTTTTAAAAGCATATTATATGGACAAAAGTATTGGGACCCCTGACCATTACACCAACAGGGACTTTAACGACATTACATTTGAGGTACAGAGACTTCAATATGGTGTTGGTCCCCCTTTGCTGCTATAACAGCTTCCACTCTTCTCGGAAGGCTTTCCACAAGATTTGGGAGTTTCTGTGGGAATTTGTGCCCCTTCATTTTGTAGAGCATTTATGAGGTCAGGCACTGATGTTGGATGAGAAGCCCTGGCTCGCAATCTCAAAGGTGTTGGATGGGGTTGAGGTCAGGGCTCTGTGCGGCCAATCAAGTTCTTCCTCAACGAACTCATCCAACCATGTCTTTATGGAGCCTGCTTTGTGCACAGTCATGCTAGAATAGAAAAGGTTCTTCCCCAAACTGTGTCCACAAAGTTGGTAGCATGACGGCATTGTCCAAAATGTCTTGGCATGCTGAAGCATTAAGATTGCTCTTCACTGGAAGTCTGGAGCCAAAACCTGAAAAACAGGTATGTCCCAACACTTCATTCCACAGAGTGCAAGTTTAGGCTAAGCCCTTCATATTCATAAGCATTTTATGTTATGACTATGGCTGTGGTTTATATTCCACCACAAGCGAACACATACAGAGCCCTGAACTGTACAATACCATCACCAGGTACGAGATTGCGCATCCTGATGGACTGTTCATTATTTGTGGGGACTTTAACCAGCCCAACTTTAGGAAGTTTATCCTAAATATCATCAGCAACCCTGGACTACTGTTACACATCACATAAAGACACATATTTCTCCCTCTCGCATCCACACCTTGGCCAGTCAGATCACGCCTCTGTGCTGCTGCTTCCTGTTTACAAACGGAAACTGAAGTGCGAGGAGCCGGTGATGCGCACGGTGCAGCGCTGGACGCAGGAGGCAGAAGACACACTGCAGGACTGTCTGGACTCTGTGGACTGAGACATGTTCAGGAACTCTTCCTCTGACCTGGACGAGGATACCACAGTGGTCACGCACTTCATCAGACACTGCGTGAGTGACTGTGTACCCACCAAAACTGCTTCCCAACCAAAAACCGTGGATCAACACAGAAATCTGCGATCGCACACGCGTGTTTCAGTCCGCTGACATACACGCATACAAGGGTACTTGTACAAGTGCAAGTACGATCTCAGGAAGGCCATCACCTTCGCAAAACATGAATACAGCAGGAAAGTGGATTTGCAGTTTAACTCCACACAAGATGTGACAGCGAATTCAGACTCTCGCTGACTATAAATCGCAACCGCCCACGTTCACTGCTGCCAGTGCATATCTACCCGAGGAGACCTGTGGCACTAACCTTCATTGTAATAAGGTGCTTTGAAAGGCTGGTGCTGGGACACATTAAGGACACTTTACCAGACAGATTGGACTCAGTACAATTTGCATATCGTCAGAATAGATCCACAGAGGACACCATTACACACACACTTCACACCACCCTGACCAACCTGGAGAACAAATACTGCTATGCCAGACTGCTGTAATCTCAGTGCCACCCTGTGCAACTGGATCCTGGATTTTCTCACAAATAGACCAACACATTCTCCTCCATCCTGATACTCAACACCAGCACTCCACAGGGCAGCGTGCTGAGCCCGCTGCTGTACTCTCTTGTTCACATATGACTGTGTGGCGAGACACAGCTTCAACACCATCATAAAGTTTGCTAACTACACCACTATTGTGAGCCTGATCACCGACAACGATGAGACGACCTACAGAGAAAAAATGGTGACAGACTGGTGTCAGGATAATAATCTGTCTCTCCATTTCAGCAAAACTAAGGAGCTGGTAATCGACTACAGGAAAGAGGAAGCAGCTCATGCACCCTTTTACATCGGTGGAGATGGTGTTGAGAGGGTCAGCAGCTTTAAATTCCTTGGAGTCACCCTAAACGACAGCTTCAAGTGGACTGAGCACATAGCAGCTGTCGTTAAAAAAGCCCATCAACGCCTCTACTACCTCAGGCGTCTGAAGAAAGCTCAGGTGTCCTCCACAGTCCTCGCCAGCTTCTACAGGAGTGCTGTGGAGTCCATCCTCACAGGGTGCATCACATCTTGGTAAGGCAGCTGCACAGCTCAGGACAGAAGGGCTCTGGAGAGGGTGGTTAAAACTGTCCAGAGAATCATCAGGACATCACTCCCAACACTCATGGACATTTACATCACACGCTGTCTCAGAAAGACAAATAACATCATGAAGCACTCTACCCTGCTTTTACACTTTTCTACTACCTGCCCTCAGGAAAGCATCTCAGGAAAACCTGAGCGCGTACTGAGAGGTTCAGAAAAAGTTTCTACCACTCTGCTATCAGACTGTTCAATACACACTAGTCTGCAATAACATATGGAACACTGACATTTTTACTTATTCTTGCACTGACCCCTCCCACACTGTCACGTTGTACAGACATTTTGTGTAGTGTTGCTGCTGTCCTTATCTCAACAACACTCTGCTGTTAATTGTTATAAGGTTGTACTTTTTGCATTGTTAATGTGGCACACGTTTTATGTCTATATCAATGTTAATTGTCCAGGCTGTAAAGAAGCATTCAAGTAAGAATTTAATTGTACCTTGTACACTGTACTCTACACATATGACAATAAATCTTTGAACTTGAACTTTCTGTGCTGAAGCTTTTTAAAGGCATCAGACTTTTTGGATGTCTGGTTCCCATCAGCACCACAGGGCCCTGCTCTGTTTCTCAAGGACAGGGCACTTCACGCTTGTTTGTTTGCCTATTTTAACGTTTTAATTCTGCAGAAATGTAGAATGTCTGAAGAAATTCCCCTTGCAAGCTGTCCATTTAGTACTAAAGGAGGTAGGAGTTGTTCATAATGGGCTGTTTATGGAAAACTTAGTTTTGGAGAAACTGGCTGGTGTAGCTGTGTGGGGTGTGTGAGGGTCTGTGAGGAACAGAAGGAGGAGTGGAGGAGTGAGGGTACCTCGGTAAGTCACTCTTCCAGACGTATAAACTCCCCACGTACGAGCAGGCGAGCAGAAGGCAGGACAGGACGGACATCCAGCACAGCCCGTCCGGAGGAGCCGGGGGAGACGCCCTCTCCAGGTCATCGTCCTCGGGCATGGCGGGGGGACAGGGGCCGGACCTTCCCCCGGACCGAGCGCTCTGAACCGGGGTCCCTCTGTGAAGCTGAGAGCTGAGATAGGAGCGGAGCCCACCAGAGACTACTGAGAACACAACACAGCGGCGCCATTCAGTGACATCACCACTGTGCGCCAGTATTGAAAGCCTGCAGCCGCGGTATTAAAGAGACAGGGGTCAGAAGGGTGAGCTTCATAACGGGGCAAATATAAATAACCAGGCCTGGTGAAAGAAAAATATAGCTAAATATAGTAAGTAATATTTAATATGCTTATATTTTTAGTAATATTATTAGGAAATATTTTAAAATAATAATTAGAAAAAGAAGAACACTCACTGTCACTATTTGTATTATTATAAATAATAATAATAAGAAGAAAAATATTATAAAATAATATTATTGTATTTTTATTATTTTTGTTGATAATATTTATTTTGGTGGTTATCAATTGTAATACAACTAAAATAAATGATAGTTATATTATCAGATCACCTCGTGTGCTATTAAAAAATGTTATTCAATAAATTAAATTCAACGTCTATTTTGAATTATTTTATTTTTATTATTGTTTTTGATATTATTATTGTTCTTTCTATTATTTTGTTAGTTATAAATAAACTCAATTAAATCATGTTTGACTGTCTAATTGAAAGGGGTATTAAATTCCACTGTATGATAACAGTAAGCGACTGTATTTGGTTTGTAACTGAAGGGTATTTGCAGTATCTGCAGATCTCAGATCACGTGTTGGAACAGAAACAGACAGACAGACCTTGTTCAGTGATGCAGTATGGCTCTCTTTTGTTTGTTTGAGAAGCTCAGTAAAAAAAATTACAGTAATCAGTTCCGCCTGTGACAAATACATGTGCAGTTTACTGAAAAGGCCTGACTCTATTAGTATTTCTTACATAAAAGAATGCTGTCCTCTGTAATAGCATGTAAAAGTTATTAATGCAAGTCTTAACACAAATAGTCAAAGAGTAAAACAAAAATAATCTTAAAAAATTCATTTTAAATTTAACTCTCAAAACTCATTCTAAAAATCTTCTACTTGTTCTAAGCAGTTGGTACCAGCTGTGGTGCATCTGCAATTTTCAAACTGAACAAAGAAGGTGCACTGAACAAGAGCATCCAGTAATTGGCAGTTTGGTGAATGATACCACTCTGTTAATGACAGAGGTCGACAGGCCCCAAATATAAGAAAAAAAGTTGGCAGGTCTAATAAATTTCACATTCTGCAACAAACAGAAAGAAAGTACACTATATGACAAAAGTATTGGGACACACCTGTATTTCTAGGGTTTGAGCTAGGCCCCTTACTTCCAGTGACGGGCAATCTTAATGTTCCAGCATACCAAGACATTTTACAATGCCATGCTTCCAACTTTGTAGACACAGTTTAGAGAAGAACCTTTTCTATTCCAGCATGAATGTACCCCAGTCCACAAAATAAGCACCATGAAGACATGGCTGGAAGAGTTTTGAAAGATTTTTTTAGTGCACTTTAGGCTCCTTCTGCAGACCATGTATCCTGGCACGCTCAAGTCCACGAATATGTTTGTCACAGTTGTCTGCACAGTGTATAGATCTCAGTACAAGTGAACAATCTTGAGGGTGGATGGAGGTTCACAGTATGAATGTGGGCCAAAAAGATGTGAGGAAACAGAGTGATGCTTTCAGAACAGCATGGACCAAAAATAATTTTTTTAATCAATGCCAAAAAGAATCCAGGTTGTTCTACATAGAGTACTTATTTTTACACAGCATTTATTGTTTTTTTTTCGTTTTTTTTTTTTTCCAATCATCTCCCCATTTTGGTCAAGTCCTATTCCACACACTAGCTAGGACCCCCACCGGGTTTTCAGACTGATGCTGACACAATGTCCTGGGACACCTCAGCAAGCTTGAGGGAGAACATTAACCACCAGTTCTGTCACGCTGTGTTACGGCAGTAAGGCCTAGTAGGAACTGGGGACCCAAAAACAAACTCACTAGACAAAAGGGTGACTAAGTGAATGTTTAATGAAGTGAGAAGTCACAAAACACAGGCAGCAAAAAGACAAAACAAAATACAGTCTTTATGTTAGACATGATAAACTGTCAAGAAGTGTCGATCCTGGCAAGGCCTGGTTGGCTGAGGAGGCGAGGGGCAGCAGGTGAGGAGAAACAGGCTCTGGAAGACAAGGTCACCTCCACTGTCAGTCAATCAGAGACCAGAATAAGGATAAAACATGGACTGGAGAAAACCTGGACCAGACACTAGACAAGACATGCATGGCAGGACACAAGAGAAACATGGACTGGGATGTTGAGGTACTGGACTAGACCATGAGTGATGAGGAGAAAAAGAGCCATTGATTTTTATTGGACTCCTAACCATGAATGGCTGTGGCATCACCAGGGACTGTATACAGCATTTTCACTGACCTGAATTTGTATACAATAGGCTACCTCTTCAAATAAATGAAATTAAATGATTAAATTAAAATCAATTGTCCAAAACTGTAAACAAACCCATCCAACATTTCTTCCAAAATTGAGAATATTAAATTAAAGTATTTACACAAGCTCAGATATTTAGCTTTGTGTATCTTGTCTTGTTTTGCATGGCACACTTCAGATTTCTAAACACAACATTTCATTTCACCATATGTATAAATATGTTTATAATAATTGTGGTTCAGGGTTTTTTTAATTCATTTTTGAATGTGTATGTCCCTTATATTTCCAACAAGTCAAATGTGTATTTTACATTTGCGATGGATCCCACTGTTAACAGTCTAGTTGTAGAAAACTTTCTAAATCTCATTTTTAGTGGTTTGAGTATAAGTGTATAAAATTACATTAACTAATACTGACAAAACTGTGTGTGAGTGTGTTTGTCTTTGTGTCTGCTCTTGTGATGGACTTGCAACCTAAACAGTGCTGGGACAGGCACCTTAGATAATGGATGGATGATACTGACACATGTGAAATGTCATTCGAAGTTTGAAAAGAGTGTATTCACTTGCTGCCCATTTTACATCATTATAACTGATTCTGTGTATTGATTTCTGACAGATTCAGCTTTTGTTCGTTAGAAACACTAAGCGTTATCTTTAAGGTTGCCGTCACTCTGTCTAGTGGTCTGTCCGACGAGGCCAGGGGTCTATTTCAATCACTTTTATTACCTTTCCCTCGCCACCTATGCTTGATTACTCATCAGTGTATCACACCTCCGTTCGACAAGTGTCCACTCACATCTGAACAGTAGTCAGAGAGACTGTGGACTTCTGAATCAGCACACACAGGCCCTCGGCTGGGTTTATCTCAGTTAGCTACACACACACACACAAACACTATCACAGTCCAAACGAGTCACTTCATAACTTCATTGGGTACACCTACCTTACATCTACACTGTCCATTCTCAGATTACCATAAAGGTGCACTTTGTAGTTTAGAGTTATAGTTTGTTAGCCCCCTTTACCCTGTTCATCAGTGTCATTGCTGGGTTGAGAATAGTCTACCAACCAAAATAATCCAGCCAACAGTGTCCTGTGGTCAGAAAGCAACCACTGATTAAGTACTAGAGGTTGACAAACAGGAACTGTACAGCAGCACATCTATCATCTTTATATTCACATGAGGGACCAACAGGTCAGATGTATCTCATAAAGTTGATATTAAGTGGACACAGCTTAAACACTCCAACAGCACTGCTGTGTTTGTGATCCACACCTATCAACACAAACACACACACACACACACACACACACGCGCGCGCGCGCACACGTACCTATATGCACCCTCACCATGTCAATACTGTGATGACTGAGGACTAAGGAACAGATGGACTACGGTCTGAAACAAATAAAAAAGTGCTCGTTAAACCTTTTAATTAAAGCGTTCAGTCTCTTATAAAACACTTTCTAGCGGATCAGAATTAAAATCTCTAAAGCGAGTCTTTTTTTGCTTTCATTGTGGTCTGAAATCGTGTGGAGAGCTGGTTTTTATTTCTCAGGGTCAACTGATTACCCTGATCAGGAGTATGAACCATCAGCCAATCCCGGGCCGGTTCGGGGTCTTTCCTCTGGACGGGGGGGGCAGAAGATCTCTGAAGCGGGGGCAGCTGCAGGTGGGCGGTGCCAGCCTGGCGCTCGGTTCCTCCGGAGGCGGGCTTTACGCAAGAGTCGTGTTCTCCGTACCGAGCGGGGAGGTGGGCGAGGGCCAGAGCCTCGGAAGCTGTTTTGTACGAGGGAAACGCGAGGGAGAGATGGGCGTGACGACCCTCCGGAGAGGAGAGATGCCCCTGTCCGCCGGATTAGTGTTCTGTTCCGGGCTCCGTGAGTGATGCGCCTGGCCTGGAGATGCGCACCGCCGTCCACAGCTCCGCAGCGGGCCATGATTCAGCAACACGACGCCGGATTTTAACCACAGAGGGGGACTGACGAGCCCAGACAGGGGGTCTTCTTCAAGGCGGACACCAAACATCATCGGCCGGTGAGTGTCTGGGGTGTGTTTTTTGAAGCGCCTTCATGCCTGGACCCTGTCTGTGTCATTACCAGCATTGTCAGCCGTTTCCTCTCACTGATAATATATTAGTAAATATTGTTTATCATTGTCTGGGTGGGGAATGAACGGTGGCCCTGGCTCTCTTGGGTCTCAGACCTCTGGAGAGGACTGGAGAGGTCAGAACCTGCTTTTTTCAGTCTAAAAAAAACAGACCTGTGTGCGTGTGAGTGCGTGTGTGTGCTTCTTGTGTTACACACCACCATGGGTAACATTAAGATTATCGGCAGCTGTAGCAAGACAGACGTGTCTATAAACACTGCCTTTGCCCAGTTTAATGTAGGAGACAGGGTAAAAGTGAGGATTTGTGAACTGTTCTAGGTTGTTTTCGCCAGAATGAACAGTGTCTGTCTCTCTCCTGAGCTGAAATGAGCTGTGTGTGCCGCTCTGTAGACGCAATGCCCTGCAATCTGTTGTCTCAGTGCTCACAGGCTTCTCGGGCAATGCATGCAAGAGAGCCCGGTCCTAATGCCATTACATAATAACCATCACAGCCTTCGGGTCATATTTACAGCTCTGTTTCACTCTTAAATCTCCAGATAATGAAAGAGGCTTCGTGTACGAGGCCAGTTTGTGAAAAATTGTTGTGCAATAAATAAATAAATAAATAAACAAAAAACGTGGCATCAGCTGCAAGATGGCCAACATGAGATGCTGCATGTTGCTCCAGGCCTGAGAGATGTTGCACTGCAAACCACATCAAGATGCACTATACAAACACCTGTGTTAAAACATCATGGTGATTTCTTCCACTGGTTTCATTAGGCTGTGTGTATGGATGTGAGATGCTCTAAGTTCTGCCAGCCATGAAGAAGAATAACAGACAGATATGACATGGACAGGCAAATGTGGATGTATGTTAGCCACAGTGACTCAGCACAGCCTGTGTGACTGTTTTCAATGAGTTTATGTGCCTCTCTGCCAGTGTTCCGGGGTGTGAGTGTGAGTGTGTGGGTTTGGGTGGAGGTGTAGCCACCTGTGACATATTGGAGAGGAGAAATTACTCATTTGTCCCAACCGTGGTCGGCTGTAGTATTACAGAACCTGTGGACAGACTGTCTCTGCAGCTCCATGTACTGTGAAAAAAGACCTTGGCGGGGTCTCCAGCTCTCTGACATTTCATCATAATCTTCTTTAGAGGATCATGAAGGGATCAGAACCTGCAACCTTGTTGTTATGAAGCAATCTGGCACAAATTGATCAGCTGCTGATCACCTGGCACTTCGCAGAACTCCTTAAGTACAGTCTCCCTCCATGTGGATGCACTAGAACTTTCTGGAAGGTGAGTAGAAGGTCCTTGTGGCTACAGAATGAGGAGATGCTTCACTTAAATTTGGCACCTGAAGAGCGGAAATGGTCACGATGAAGAGCATGTTTACATAGGTCTATAAGTGCTTGTGTTTGGACCTTTTCTATCTCGGAAAGTTGTTTGGTGGTTTACAGCCTCAGGTGAAGTTTAACTTTGCAAGTCGTTTATCACAAACCAGACTTGAGACTGATTGGATACTCTTATTTAGGTGTTGCTGTTGGTACTGTTGTTTTTTGATGAAGCTTCTTCTGACTGATACCACTTACAATGAGACATTGTAATGTGAATCATATTTTATAACTTTTATAGGACAATAGGTAAAATACTACAAAGTCGCTACATTACGAGTTGTAGGGAAAAGTAAAATTAATGCAATTACAGATTTATTTGGAATATAAAGCAAAAGAGTAAGAAGGCAAATACTAATGGGAGCAAATGTGTCTTAAACATTTGTTCAACTTAAAAGTTAGTTTATTTATGTTTTACGAGTGGTCATGTTATTCATTCATTCATTCATTCATTCATTCATTTTCTGTAACTGCTTAATCCTCACTTGGGTCACGGGTACCCCAGGGCCAAAAGGCGTGAGACAGGGACGGGTGGTCATATTATGTTAATTAATATTAATAATTGCATTAATAATAATAAATTCAGCACTTTATATAGTAGTAATAAACATATTGAAAAAAAAAAATTTAGTTCAGATGGAAAAGTAAAAATTATGTTTTGCGTTTGCATAATTGCATGGAGTATGTAGAAGAGATCCAATAAGGAAGGAATATGCTAGCTTGAACAAACGTGAGTTAAACATTGTAATGAGCCATTTAAATTAGCTCTAAATGTTTTATGGATGGTCAGTTTGTCAGTCTAAAGCGGCCTACACTGAAAAATGTCAGGACATCATAGCAGAGAGAGACAGGTGAGTCTCCAGTTCTCATCTTCAGTGCAGTGTGTGAACTGTGAGGCTGTGTATGGTACGGCTCCTTTGGTGGTCTCCACATGGCCACTGTCATATTGTCATAATACAGGAGTGCAGAAGAGAGAAGCAATAGAGAAAGGGGAAATTAGTGACAAGGCTGTGTGATTATAGCTTCAATATAACATTAAAACATTTATTTTATTCAGCATTGGCAACAATTTACCATAATAAAAATAGAAAGAAAAAACAAGCAACAAAAATAACCTAATGTTCTGATCCAATCAGATATTATGCATTTTATTCAGTGACTGTACAGTGTTTTGCTCGCTGTAATTGCTCTGTCTTTTTAAGATTCATCCAGTTGTTCAGTGCTGAAGTACTGACGATGTAATGTAATTTATTATGATAATGACAACATGTCACCACATTGCCCAAACCTAATTAGTGGTGTCTAAGCTTTCTTTCTCTCAGCCCGCCTCTGTTGGTGGCTCCAAATAAAGGATGCCTCCTGTCCAGACAGGAGCAGTGGGGTTAGACAATACTGTAAGGACAATTACTCAATCATCAGAACACACTACACACTCTTCACACCGAACAAACTACACCATTACAGCCCTGAGACGGACAACAGATTACTCTACCGCTTCAGTAAGCACTGTGATATGGAGTAGAGAGCTACTACTCGCATGTAAGGGAGACACAGGGCACTGTACTATAGAGCTGTACTGTGGACTGTTTATCAGTTGCCGGGGTGAATTTCGCAGTACTGATATGGCTGCGTTAAGAAAATACGCCCTTTAACCAATCAGAATAGTTTTTTTCAGACTGTGAGCACCCTGTTCAGTCACAGCTGAATCAAGCTATTCTTGTTATCCAAGAAAAATTCATTTTAATGTTCTTTAACAGATTAAGGAGTTGTCATATACTACCATGATTTGATTAACGACACTGGGTTCATAATTCAGTGTTCTCATAATAATTTGAATAATATTTGACTACTAATGAGACTCAAACTGGAAAGCAAGACAAGTGTGATGTGTGACTTATGTGCTGTTCTGGATTGTTGACTTCAACAATGCAGTTGCGTCTTATCATAATTAGAATAGAATACTCATTCTTAATAATGCCTTTGTCACATTTTTTGCATTGTTACATCACAGTTACACAATACATAGTTACACCCCTATTAACTCACATTATTGATTCATCAGTTGTGTTTCTAAGGTGTAATGTAATGTTAAAGCATTATTGCACTACTAGTATTTTGTCCATAATAGGGCTGGATGCTGATTTTATTTTAATACCAGTACTGATAGCTTGCTTTCGATACTGATTTCGATACTCCTTTCTGAACACACAGAAAGTGGATGAAAGAAATAAGTATGAGTTTGCAGACTAATCAAGAAGAGCTGATGTTAGTAACACGTATGTGGAACGCAACAACCAATTAGCAGCCTAGAATTTGGAACAGTATGTTTTGAAAGTGGCACTACTTGTTTTGTGGCATACTGTGTATAATGATTGTTGTATTTTTGTTGTTTCATCCATCTGCACATGAATGTAGCCCTAGTCGATGCTGTTCATCCCTACTATAGTATTCAGGAACATGGTAAAAAAAAAAAGTGCCATACAAAAATATGTCCATCGCAACAAGGAAGAATCCATCGAGTACCGACTTTTCTGTGGCTGAAACCAGCAAACACAGCAGCCACTCAGACATCTACTGTATAAACACAGTTCTACACGCTGCACTATTATGAACACTTCACAAACACTCTGTTCAAACTTATTGCAGACACTTTTATGTACATAGTGTTACCATTGCAAATAGAGCAGTACACGCGTACGTTAATGCGCGTAATTTTGAGAAGTCAAACAAGACTGGAGATAATGAGACACTTGAAGTCACAACGCCTGAGGAAACAGTCCTGAGTGCTGCTATCACTTTGGCTTTGCCACAGCAGCGGCGTACACATGAAATCCGCAGCACTGGCACAAAAAAAAAAGATTTGCTGGGCTAATGGTCCGCCGAGGAGTGCGTTCAGATTATGAAGAATTAAGTTTGGGTGAGATCAGACTGGAGCCGGCTTCATAAGTTATTCTTGAGATCATTTCCGTGTGTGTGTATATTTAGCAGCCCCTTCATCTGTTTCTTGATGGATGAGGCAGACTCTCTCTATCTCTCTCTCCCTCTCTCTCTTTCTCCCACACACACATACACACACTCACTCACCCCACACTCACCACGCTGCAGAGGCAGCAGAGAGGATTGTGGGAGTGAACTGAGAGGGCATTTTGGTTAGAACGGAAAGGACGAGAGATCAAGAGAGAATACGTGAACGGAAGAGATGAGAAAGGAATGAGAGGACGTGGGGAAGGGGATGTAGAGTAGGCAAGATTAAGTGAGGAATGAAGGAGCAGAAGAACAGGAAGAAGAATAGAGGACAGATGGTGTCTAGGCTGAGGGGGTTGCTGTTAATAAAGGGAAAAGAAGCCAAGACATTATTGAAAATGTGCCCAGTAATGTGTAAGAAACTGGTAAAGCCGATCAAGTCAGCGTTAGACATCCTGCTGCTCCTCCTTCCTCCTTCAACAAACCTCACACACAGACCCCTCTGTACCCTTCACATCACCATCTTCTACACTATAACCCCCCTCCTCTCTCTCTCTGTCTCAGTGCATATCTCTCTCTCACTGAATCTCTCTCTCTTTGTCTCTCTCTCTCTCACTGAATATCTCTCTCACTGTCTGTCTCTCTCACTGAATATCTCTCTCTGTCTTTCTCTCTCTCACTGAAGCTCTATCACTGAATGTCTCTCTCCCTCTCTCACTGAATATCTCTCTGTCTGTCTCTCTCTCGCTGTCTGTCCCTTTCCCTTTCTCACTCTGTCTCTCTCTCACTGAATCTCTCTGTGTCTATTTTTCTCCCTTCTCTGTCTCTCTCTCTCCTTTCTCTCTCTTCATCTCTCTTTCTATGCCTCTCTTTCTATTATGTTTATCTCACTCCATGTTTCTTCCCCCTCCTGTTTTATCCATATTTTTGCCTCTTTCTTTTGTTTTTTTCTCGTGTTTAATCTTCCTCCTCTCTCTACTTCCTCACTTTTTTTATTTGTCTCTTTCTCTCTTCTCTTTCACTTTAATATCTTTCTGTTTTTCTCTTCTGCCATCTTCCGCTGTCTTTTTTCTTTTCATTACCGCTGTCTTTTTTCTTTTCATTACCGCTGTCTTTTTTCTTTTTCTTTCTCGCTTCCTATCGGTATCCATGTCTTTTTCCTTCTCTTTATTCTTTCTTTCTGTCTTCGTCTCATTGTATCTTGTTTCTTGTTCTCTATTGCTCACGTTCTCCATCTCTCCATCTCTCTTACACCCTTCCTGTTCTCTCTCTCTCTCTTTCTCTCTATCTATCTCTCTCTCTCTCTCTCTCTCTCTCTCTGTCTCTCTCTCCTCCCCCAGGTTGTGACAGTGGGTTGATTAGAAAGTGTGTGGCACAGAACAGGCAATCCATCACCCTGCCAAGCTCATGCGCAGGCGTACATACCCCCTCTACGCCCCCCCCACCACACACGCACACATCCCCACACACACACACACACACACACACACCCACACATACACACACACACAAACACACACACACATACACCCATGCACACACACACACACACACACACACACACACACAATCTGGTTGCAGCTCAGTCGGCATGTTTCAGTTTTGTCTAGTCTGATTTAGCCCTCAGCGCTGTGCCATGTACTGTGTTTTTATTTCACCTCTACACGCCTTTCTCTCCATCCCTGCCTCTGTCCTCCATCACCTGCACCAACATGCTATTTCTATTTTTATCTCCTCGCCGTCCCTCTCTCTCGCTCTCCCTCTCTGCCCCCTCCCCTCTGTCCACTCAATCCCACCTCTCCCTCTTACACACAGCACCCTGCTGCACAATAATAGAACAGCGTTTGTTTGATTTGTGCTGTTTGTCATCTGTACGCCTGTGATTTGCCCCTGCAGGTAAACGCTTGAGCTAGCGCTGCACATAAAGCCATCGTATTTATTAAAACAAATCAAATAGGCAGGACATTTGCTTTGTGTTTTATAGTGTATTTTGTTTTTCAGCACTTTTTTCAGTATGCAGGGTTTTTATTACTTATAAATATTAGGCCATACATTTTGTAGTGCTGTGCGATATTGAGAAAGGTCAGGGTTACGTTATTTTCCAAATATATCACAATATTGTGGTATCAGATTATTTAAGTAATAAAGTAAATAAAACATCCTTCCTGTATACTGAGATTATATGCTAAAAGAGAATCTTTTTCAGTGTCTTCTCTTAAGGTTACATGAAAGTGAACCTTAAACAATGCTATAAATGCTTAAGGAAGCACAGAAAAGTAATCTGAATCTGAAGCACCTAAATAATCATTAAGGTGTTTTGCTGCACAAAACTGTACAAAAAACATTGCTTTAATGTGGTACCAGTTCATATTTTTTTCCATTATCTGTGTAAAAACACATTAACAATGCACGCATCATCGTGGAACTCCTGGTGATGGAATCCCTCCTATAGTCGGATTACAGCAGTACATCTTATGTGAATACTGGTTTAACTCCTGTTTTTACTTCTGTAGTTGCATTAGGATACATTACACAGTTAATGAGTAAAAACTGAAGTTAATACAGATGTGTGTTTACGTACACTGTACGACTGTAATCTAGCTTTTACACTGAAGGTCACTACAACTTTTGACCTGTTCACTATAAGACGAACAAAACGCTCACTGTGTCGCAAGTGCCATCTGTCAGTTAGCTGTACATCAACCAGCAAACCAGCACAATTCACTTTACAGTACATAGATATTCTTTACATGCATTACATGCTGTTTGGATTGTTTATTTGGAATATATATTAGGGGTGTAACGGTATAGAAAGGTCACAGTTCGGTTCACACTATAGTTCTGACATCACGGTTCGGTACGGTTCACGATAGAGCGAAGTTAAGCAACAAAAAGTGATAAAGCATGAGGCTTGGTTTGTTTTCGTTTATTTTAAATAAACGGCAGTGTATTAACCAGTAAACACACACTTTTGCTTATATTTTCATGTGTGTGTAAGGCAGCAGAAGTGCTATGCCAGTAGGTGGCACTATTGCACCACACTACGACCCAGGTTTATGATTTACTTGCGCTTTTTGGTTCCTCTGTGATTCTGTATTACTTCAATCACGTCTTCTCCGTCGTACCGTGTATTCTCCGTACATCATGTACCGAACTGTGACCAATGTACCGTGACGGTTCGGTACGAATACATGTACCGTTACAGCCCTAGTGGATTGAAAAAGACTTTTCTCAGTATCAGTCTTTTACAATCTCTCTTAATACAATTATTATTTCTTTTGCAATACCCTTATCGTCTTACTCCTAGCTGACAATATTGTCTTAGACAAAGCACTAATTACCAAGTCATGCACATGTAGTGTAACCAAGTCTGTATGTGCTGCAAGCTCTAATGACCACCTGCTGTGTGTGGTTTCCCTTCTTCTTTCCAACCCTCCCCTGTTTATTGTTCCAGATCCAAGACAAGCTGCCCCACCTGAAAGCCATTATCCAGTACAAAGATGCACTCAAAGAGAAAAAGCCCAATCTCTACACAGTAAGAACATTTTATTTCAGCCTCTTCAGGCTATAAGAATATTTTCGAAGATCAGTTGGTGAGGGAAGTTTTCGATGATCAGTTGGTGAGGGAAGTTTTAGTGTGCAGTCTAGTTAACATTGGTGGGGGTTTTTTTCCCTTTAAAAGTGGGAGGAGTTTATGGAACTGGGTCGCAATGAGCCGGACACTCTGCTTGACGACATCATCAAGTCCCAGAAACCCAATCAGTGCTGCACGCTCATCTACACATCTGGAACCACGGGCCAGCCGAAGGGGGTCATGCTGAGTCATGACAATGTGAGGATCGCACGTACACACCGACATACACAAAGCATGTAAAACCACAGTTCCGCTGCTTCTCTACATGTTTGAGTTTCTCGTCTCTCTTTAGTTGACGTGGACTGCGTTGGCGACAGCTCGTCACATCCGCCTGAACGAAGCTGATGTGTCTCAAGAAGTGGTGATCAGTTACCTGCCCCTCAGTCATATTGCCGCACAGATGATTGACATCTGGCTCACCATGAGAGTGGGCGGTGCTACATACTTCGCCCAGCCTGACGCCCTGAAGGTGTGTGTGTGTGTTTATTGATGCGTGTGTAAACACAGGTTTCACTTTAAAAATGTTCCATTTTGTTTCCTGTCCATATATAGAAACTAAGCTGCAAAAGCAGCTTGTTTTGAATTTGTCATGGTTGCGATGTCAATGATGATTCAGTCCAAGCTTACAGTTCTTCCATATGTTTTAGCCTGAACGAATCACAGTACAAGGCAGCAAATGAAAACTGAGGTCATTTCATTACAGACACTTTTTCAATGCAATTTGTGTCACAGATAAAGACATTTTGATAATATGCTTTAGGATTCAAAGTTGTGTAAAATGTAAATATTTCTGAGATAAACAGAGCCAGAGATGATTCAATAATCAATGAGAAAGATATAGATATAAATAATAGTCTTATAATAAACTTATTATCCAGAAAAATATTTAAAAAGCTGATCAAACCTTGCTGATCATCATTTAATGTCAAGAAATACATACAGGGGGTCCTCGAGTTATGACACAGATCCGTTGCTTCGGCAGTGATGCAACCCGAATTTTGGTGTAAGTAGAAACACACCCTAGCCCAAGTCACTTACCGACACTAACACAGTTTTAAAATCATAAAAACACAACTAAGCCGCAGAAAAAAGAAAAGGAAAATTGCCTCACTCATACTCCGTGTTACTGTGTATTCTTTCACCGCAAACAACCAAACTAGTTCGCCCACGTAGTCCGAAAGTACGAGGCCAACGGTGTAAGCCGAGTGGGAGTGGGAAACGCGAGGACCCCTTGTATTTATTAGTTTATTATTTAATATAATTTACTAATGTTTTGTCATAACTTCTTATTGCTCCAAAAAATGTAATCATAATTAAAATTATTATTGAATACCAGTTACTATTTTTGACCATTAATTCTGTGTAATGTGAGCATTTTAACATATTAAATGTTCATGTATGCGTTTCAAGATGGTATCCCTTTAAATAATCATTTTTGTTGTTTATCATGCCTCACTGATCCATTCAGTAAGTCACTCTCCCAGCAGTGCCCCTCTCCTCCGTAATCTTGTTAGATGAAACTAAGCAAGCTTAGCAAATCGCTTTGCGGCTTTATTAGCTGCAGCACGGCACAGGCGTTCCAGGCTTCCTGACGAGGTTCCTCGCGTCAGTTTCACGATACTTGAAACTCTAAGGGGAGTTTATCTAAAGTTATGGGACATTAAGTGAAACATGTTGTGAGCTCTCTGAGGCTTCATGTGATCGGGGTCTGATCTGGCTGTGGTCAGCGACTGGTCTTAGGTGGTTTTTCCAACTGTTACCCTGGGTTCCAAAATAAGTGAACCCATCCGTCTGGGTTCCAAAATAAGTGGGAAATTTATCATTGGTAGGAATTGTAGTTTCTTGCTACTCACACTGGTAAAAGGCAGTAAATTTCTTGGTCTATGGCTTTTTATCTACCACTCTTTTATTGAATAAGTACTTAGTTTTACTCCCTTTGATTAAGTTCCGTTTCATACTAAACTCGCACACAAATTAAAAGGGCCCATATCATGCAAACTTGATTGTTTAATTATTAATTATTATTATTGTTGTTGTTTTTTGTAATATGTAAATATTTGTGAAAGCATCGAAACATTATTAATTCTCTGTAGTTCATATACAGAAATAAATATGCATAAACATATTTTTCCCCCTTATTTGTAGGTCGTCATGCGTGAATGCTGAATGCTTTGATATCTATATAAATAATAGTCATGTAACAATACAGCATATCCTATTGTATTGTTGAAGACATGACCACCCCTCCCCTCCCCACCCGTAGAAACAGAAACAGTAATCACTTTGCAACAGTAATTGCAGTAGCTAGTGCATGGCCATTCATTTGCACATACAATATCCTTCTCCATTAGTCAGTGGAATTAGAAGAATACCCCACCAAATATGATTTATTTTATTTTATTGTTACATTATAAAGTTTAACTTTTGTTTAGTGTTTCTTTGCCATTCTAAAGTCTCAAATATCAAGTGCCAAATGCCCCAAAAACCAAAGGAAAATAGCAAAAGCATTAACCTGTCCTTACTGTGGACATTACTAAAGTTTCCAGCAGTATGCAAGTTTTATAGAGTACTGTAAGACAGTACTACAGTAAGACTATATTATATGGAGGTGAAAATATAGCTTATTACAAAAAATTATGGTATGCTAAAATAGTTTTTTTTGTAGGAGTTCTACAGTTTTTAGTTTGTACATTTATTAACATAAGGGAAGTGTCTAGGCACTCCTTATTAAACGTATATAACAAATATGGAGTTGTGATTTATTTTATTTATAATAATATAAATATTAATTAGTTGATAATTCCACTTAATACCTGTATGTTTTAGCTACCTTTAAACACCGAATAATGCATAGAAACCACCTCTTTCTGTGTTTCAGGGCTCTCTGGCTAACACCCTGCGTGAGGTTCGTCCCACAGTGTTTATGGGTGTCCCTCGCGTGTGGGAGAAGATGCAGGAGAAGATGAAGGCCATCGGGGCCAAATCGTCCACGGTGCGCCGTAAAGTGGCCTCCTGGGCTAAAGATGTGGGCCTGCACACCAACCTTAACAAAATGGAGCAGTAAGTGCTCATTTTAATGAACTGCTGCTTATTTAATGGCAATTTACTGTGCCTGAATGAGAACAAATCTTCTGCACAATGCAGTTTTGTTTATATCATATTAAGCAAATGTGCATGTGTGTTCAGCTGTGCTTGTCATGATCTGGTTTAGTGAGACTGCTGTGTCATTTTAATTGAACGTGGCGTCACGCTTGCAGCTTTGAATTCTTGCATTATGCTAGTGTAGCGTTGTTTGCTGATTTTTGCATGTGAAGAGTGAGGTAGCAGGTATAGGAATGAATGCAGCTCGTAGAATATGTATATTTATGACTCTTTTCTCTGTTAGAAATGGTTCCATGTCCCGAAATCCACTGAACTACCGGCTGGCGAAGCGTCTGGTGTTCCGGAAGGTGCGCAAGGCTCTGGGTCTGGATCGCTGCAGACAGTGTTACACTGGAGCCGCCCCCATCACCAAAGAAACGCTGGAATTCTTCCTCAGTCTGGATATCCCGGTGTATGAACTGTACGGCATGAGTGAAAGCACCGGACCACACACCATCTCACTGTCTGACGCTTTCCGACTGACCAGGTACACGCTCGCACCATTTCAGTGCGTGAAGGTACAGAATGTACAAAAAATGATTTTTTAAATTTTGAAATATTTTAAGTCCATTTTCCAAGCGTGTCTAATTTGATCGAATTTAATTTAGTTCCTCCTTAATATTCCACTGATATTGCAGTGCTACCGATTTTATGGGAAAGCCTTTCTCACACTGTAGACAGTTCCTTAAATTAAGCAATTTTTCATTCTTTACACGCTATAATGTACAGGCAGTCCTGTACAGTTACGACGGAGATCCGTTCCTACTACAGTGATGTAACCCAAATTTTGGTTCGAAACACACCCTAGCTTAAGTTAATAACCTATCCTAACATAGTTGTAAAATCTATAAACACAACCAAGAAAAAATGAGTGTAAAAAAATTTGTTCAGAAGCCATGATGAAGGCCAAAAAGTCACCAAAGCAAAGCAAAGCAACACTTGCGCTTAGATAAGCGTCCTCCCTCACTCATACGGCGCGAAAATCATATTGCTGTTTATTAATAATGTATTTTTCTCTGCAGCTGTGGGAAGGTCGTCCCAGGCTGCCAGACAAAGATTTTCAATCCAGATGAAGAGGGGAACGGAGAAATCTGCTTCTGGGGCCGCCACGTCTTCATGGGCTACCTGAACATGCCTGATAAAACGGCGGAGGCACTGGACGCGGAGGGCTGGCTGCACTCTGGAGATCTGGGCAAACACGACAAAAAAGATTTCCTCTTCATCACAGGACGCATCAAAGGTACCACCCTGCACCATCCCAGCCAAAAATGCTATGTATGCTGTATGTTAATGCAATCAACATTTAAATCCTCCTTATAATAAGGTGTTAAATATTTATGGTTCAGTTTTTTGGTACAGGAATTTTCGCCCTACTGTCCTACTGACTTTGAAAGCTGATGCATTCGTTCTACTTTTGCTATACATTTTTTGCAACCTTTATGATCTTTAACTTCCTTAAACTGTCTGCAATTTACAGGTTTTGTGGTAGCTACTCAATTATTCTTAGTAGTCATTGAATAGTTTTCATGACTAAGTAATTGTAGGTATTACATTATTTATAAGAGTTACTTAAGTCTTCAGATTAATAACTGATCTAACTCAACAGTTTAAGACACTAAAATGTGAGTCAACATAGTAATAAGTGTGTGTGTTTTTGTGTTGCAGAGTTGATAATAACTGCTGGAGGCGAGAACATCCCTCCGGTGCCTATAGAGGACGCTGTGAAGGAGGCTGTGCCCCTCATCAGTAATGCCATGTTGATCGGAGACAAGAGGAAATTCCTTTCCATGCTGCTCACCATAAAGGTAACAACGGCATCTGGCTGTGATTTATAGGGGACACTTCACCTGAGGATGCTCATGTTGTATTGTAAGCTAGCAGAGAGGCTGTTTCTCACTAATAGCTCACTGGCGAGCAAAGCAGTGCCCATTCTAAACTGTAGATCAGTACCATGTTTTTTTGTTTGTTTTTTTTTGTAAGATGACAAGAAGTTACTGTGTTGAATATAAAGTCGTTTTTCGAAAAGAAATTCCTTCCTTTACATTTTTGCAAGATTATTTTGCCAAATTTTAACAGGAGCTGTCTTGCGGTTTGGAGAGCACAGAGAAAGAGACTGATACACACACACACACACACACACACACACACACACACACACACACACACACACACACACACACACACACACAC
>JBBJLS010000011.1:5744347-5762332 GCA_037577275.1 Bryconaethiops microstoma
CTTTACCTAACTTGGCATTTGTGTGTGGACAGCAAAGAAAGAATTTCATTGCACAGAGAAAATGCCACTTTTTTTTCAGTACATATGACAATAAACGCCTTGAATCCTGGCCAGGTGGTACATAATAAATTTCCACACATAAGGCGAACAACAAATATCACAAAGTGTGTAATTAAAAGCAGGCAACACAGATTAATAAGAAAATAAATAAATAATAAGAAGTAAGGGCAAAAAACATTTTTAAAAAATGTTGACAAAGACCTGCATCTGCTTTTTAATAGAAGAGTTCAAGAAAGTCAACAGTTCCAGTTACTGACGTTTTAGCGGAACAGGAATTAATGGCCAAAACAGATGATGTCAAAAAAGAGCAGAGAGATGGATATGAGATAAGTGATAAGAATGGGTATATGTGATAAGAAGTGAGAGTGATACATAGATAGCAGGGAGGCAAACTGGAGGCCTAGGCTGTTCCATCCTGAAAATAACTGCTAGTGATATTTGCAGCAGTGTCTGTGCCTGAGCATTCATGCTATTTTTAAATGAGGTCTCCAATCCTTTGGTTGTCGAGAAGAATAAGCAAATAATTGACTGTTTATTGACTGTGAGATGTTTCACAAGAAACCAATAAAACTTTAATGGAATGAAATCCTGGAGTCAGCGACAGTGTTATAAGCTTTTAAAAGTCGTTTAAAGATTGATAGCAGTGACAGCCTGACATTTCTGAAAACCCAAACTAGTTAATATTTTATGCTGCATAAATTACTAATCAAAAAGGCCTGAAATTTTGGCTCTCTCGACCAATATATAAATAAACTAATCTGCAGGGGCTTTCAGTAGCTGGCACAAGAGGCCTTAATCATTTGGAGGTGAAAACACAGTTTTCACACAAGGAAATGTCCCAATGGCACGGCCCAATCCTCAAAAGGCAGGGAGGTCTGTGCCTAAAATAAGTCTTTTCTCAACTTTCTATCTTTAAGTCTCTAATGGCAAATGTCCCCTTTCATGCTGCATTGCCTGTTTATCCAAAAATATATTTCCCAAGTAGGCCACCCAATGAATGGGGTTATCTCAACAGATATTGAAAAATTATTGATATGGAGGATACTATATCTCCACCATTTTGGGGAGTGTTTCTATGTAGCCTAAGGCTGAGACATCAAACCATCTCTATGGAACATGGGTATAATTTGTGCTACAGTATCAAAAAAAAAAAATCTATAGGAAATTAGATTGAGAAATGCTAGACGACTGCAGGAACCCCACAGTAAACGGACACAAGTCTGGCTCAGGGCACGTATTTTAAACTACGTGTGCATCGGCTGTTCATTAAAGTTAACACTCACACAAGGGAATCCAGGGAGCAAAGTCTATTCTACCCAAAACCAAACACTACTAAAACACATTAAATATATAAACTCACCAGCCACTATTTTTCCTTTTGATTAGAAATGGCTTACAGACACACCTTGGTGGCACAAGGTTACAGACTGTAGCCATTTTCGTATTATGTGCAATTTGTATTGCCTGTCCTCGAGGCCTCAGCAGTCAGGTTCTGACAGAAGTGCTCTTGGCTGGATCATTTTGGCTGGCGAGCCACTTCAAGCCTTGCAGTGATGCTGAGACATTTAAAAGCACAGCAACATGGCTGCGCCTCACATACGCACCAGCATCACACATGCTACGATGCCACTACCATTTTAGTTTCACTTCTGTTTTCAGCCCCTAAAAAGTATCTGTTCAGCAGCGCCCTGTGGTCAGGAACAGATCGATGATAAATAAGGTAGAGGACAGGTTCCAAATTGTCCAGCCACGGATGGGCTTTGCCCTGTAATTGCATAGCTATATAGTGGACCTATATAATAAGCGAACCTGAAAAAGTGGGCAGTAAATATAAGTACGAAGTAGGAGCATCTAATGAAGAAGATGGTGAGTGTATATTGCAGTAATGCCCGATAACTACCATAACATTCAGCAACACACATCTAGGCTTATCTTACCTTAAAATCATATTCCCACTTGCCAACATACTAAGCAAGGGGAAAATAATGTTACAAACAACTCAGTGTTCAAACGGCAACATAATGCAGCAAATTCAGAGTAGAACAAATGATGTATAGCACCATCTGGTGGTTTATAACCTCTTAAAAACAGGACTTCCGATGTTCAAGTCACATCTGCATGTAGTTTATTAGAAGCTAAAAAGCCGTAGTGACAGATTAAGTACGATACAAACCTCAGCATCATATTCAAACATCTGGTTGCCCTTCATGTGGTGGCACTTAAGCATGACCACAGGTCCATTCAGGCGGGATACGTCTAGACACAGGTCATCAGTCCGAATCTCTTTATCTGCAGTGTATGAAAACACCTGTGTAGAAGATCCACAAAGTTAGCTTCTCCCACATAGGATAAACCTATTGGCAAGAAAGGAGGCTACCTCAGATCTGTATGAAAGTTTCCTAAGAATCTTGTCCAGACCAGTGAGTTCTCACCTGGTTCCCACCCATGCCATGACAGTTGAAGAAGCCAACTTTCTCATTCTCTTTCCTCCCCATGTTGTCTACACACTGGTTGGTCTCCACATTTCTGATCTGTAAATGAGACAAGACAAAGAGTGTTTACTGACCATGCTAAAATCTATGAGCAAGGTTATGAGTGCTTAGTTGGTAAAGAAAACAGAACCTAGTGAACTGTGGAACAGCTCTTGAATGATATTAGAAAGCTGTTTGGCTTTAGTCATCACATACATTGTCTCCAGACACTCCAGATACTGATACAAGAAGCTGATACAATATAATGTAAGGGTGGGACCCTCTGAAGTACATGGGCCTAATGTTTCCATAATCAAACTAGCGAGGCAGTTGGTGGCCTAGTGGTTAGGGAGTTGGCCCTGTGATCAGAAGCCTGTGAGTTTGAATCCCAGGGCTATCAGTGGCACCACTGTGGTACCCTTGAGCAAGGTACCGTCCCCACACACTGCTCCCCAGGCGCTGTGATCCTGGCTGCCCCGCTTCACTTGGTGTTAAATGCATAGGAAGAATTTTGTGCTGTACACCCTGTGTGCTACGGTGTGTTCACGTATAACAAATGGTCACGTCACTACACTTAACTATTAAATATGTCCTGAGTAGAATGTAGCTGCTTACTGTTAGAAATAATATCTTGTTGCAATTTCGCTAGTAATGAATGTACTAATAACATCCCACAAAAACAGTAGCTGCTGGTCTCATGATTCAGAAGCTTAAAGCCAAAAGACAAAAAGCTGTGCTGAAGCGCCACCTTGAGGATGCAATCTGAGCAGTATCACAGCCTGGCATAGAACAAATGTGTGCTGACGGCCAGTCCTAAACTTGCCTGCAAATGCCTACTGAAAGCTGATTGGCTATAAATGTTTTGCCATTAATACCTTGACGATCAGGCAAAGAAACAAGGACTAGATGAAAAAAGTAATTTTTGCATAATATGCTTAATTGAGCCATTCTTGTGGGAGAAGCTTAAGAGTTTGGTTTCCATGAATGAGCAAAATGCACAAAGACTTCCTCACGGTTCAAGAATTACACACACAAACAGCTTCACCACAGCCCCACCATCAAGCATGTTGGTCACTTTTTGTGCCTGAGTAGTGGTGGGCATACTGCACCTTTCCTCCAAATTAAGTGCTTCTGTGAAATACAGTCTCAGCTCCCCATACTGTTTTAACGAAGAATCAGAATAACAATAGAAAAAGAAAAAGAAGGAATATTTGAACGATTTCTTTTTTTGTACCAAACTCATTTTCCTTAGACAGTTTCACAGGGAAAAAAACGCATCCATTGGCAGAGAATGTTAGGTGCTTGTTGGAACTAAACGCTGCTAGAAAATAGATCTTCAGGGAAAGGCCAGGTGCTCTAAGGTCATAAATACAACCCATAAATTAATAAAAACTCATAGTGTCACGTGAATATTTGTTTGTAACAGAAATAAATGCAGAGTCTTTTAAATGACTGTACTGTCAGTTGCACACAAAAAGCATTTGCAACAGCTGAGTGTAATCATCGTAAAAATGTTATTTATATAAACTATTATTTATTTATTCTAAAGCCTTAAAAGGTCAATGTAGTAAAGATTTGATGGGCAAAATTCTCTCAGCACAAATACTAGCTGGCCAAGCCTCTGCCATGTCCCCAGCATTAGTAATAACTGCCTGTTGGAATTGCTCACGTTTATCCTTTCTGCACCACGCCTGCCTTCTCATCTTTTTCATTAGAGATTCCAGAATATCTACATTAGGTCATGCATTTAAAAGGCATTGAGAATACATCACAAAAATAATTACGTTTGCAAGCAACTTATAAACTACTCCGTCGCCTATTCAGAACAGAACCCTTTTAAATACACATGTTGGAAGACTAGTTGTGGCCAGAGAAAGCTTGGATGTGGCCTCAATCTGGCTCACAGGTCAATAAATGATGATGCACATCCTTCTGTTGCTTTTCTCCAATGATTGACTACGTGCCTATGACCCCAGCTGAAAAAGGCACTCCTGTCCTCTTATCAAGCACAAAAGAGCATCTTTTTTTTAAAATTCAGGCTTAAAACAGTGAGTGCCTTTGTGCTTTACAAACAACTGGGCCTGAACAATAAATGTTACACAAGAAAAAGAGAAGAAAGGGCTCATTCTTGGCTACATTATCATCACTGCATGTGATGTCATTCACTCTCCAGGTGGCTTAAGTCTGGAGCAATCACTTTTTCTCCATGTAATTAATAATACAAGGCCTTGATTAGACTGCCCCTGTGTTCCACCATAATTAGAGCAACACTGAAACAAGTCATTCCAGCTCATTAATTAGGACCCTGGCTGGGTAGCACAAATTGAACATCACAGATTGTTTGAGGCTCTCCTCAGATTCCTTCTTCAACGACTACTTCATGAAATCAGCCACTGTATTATACACTGTGAAATCAGTGAGTTAATATAGTAAAAGAATCAGGAAAGCATCTATATTTAAAGCCTGTCCTATTATCAGTCGACAGTGAGGTTTATAATTAAAATAACGTAAAAGCTAATGGAGGCTGTAGTGAACGGAGTGTAAAGAGTGGTGTGGTGGAGAGCCAGCAGAAAGCAAAGGCAGCAGGGCAGAGAGAAGTGCCAGAGCAGCAGCAGCAGCAGCAGCAGAGGAGAAACAGATGAGCTTTACTGCAGAGTTATAAAATATGAGGCACTGGCATAATGTGTGCCCCCCACCTCCGCCCACCACACACACACACACACACACACACACACACACACACACACACACACACACACACACACACACACACACACACACTCTTTTCATTTCTCCAAACACTCAAGCACCTTTTACACTGGGTCAGAAGACAATTACTACTAGCACATAATACACTGTTAACTGTAATGCACTGTTCCTTCCCCTAAATTTTATTATCCTAGAAGGGCTGAACTTTCTTAAACCTGCCTTTGTTTAAAATACTAAAGTATGCAGGCATTACATCAGTCTTTGAGACAATGTGAGGCAGTACAAGCAGCCATTTTAGGTGCTGATATTTACAAAGCGGTCGTAAGGAGGGCTGACCTTGGATCAGATTTCTCCATATTTATGATGGTCATGTCACAAAAACTGATTCCAGATCGACACTTCTATTCCTGAGGTGGTTTGTGAAATCAGACCCTGTTGTCTAATATGTCTGCACACAGCATTTTTCTACACTGTGAAGTTTTGTTCATTTTTTGAGGAAGTATTTAAGGATTAGATTTGGTTGTCACTGATTTCTGGTACTTGTTAAACACAATAGCCTCACAGGACACCAAATGTGTCTTGATTGTTTGTCTACATTAAGGGTGAGTGAAAAGTTAGATTTTTGCTGAACTATTCCCTGTAGTTAACGCATCATGTAAAATGTATTATGGTTGCTGAAGGCAGTTATTCGGGGGGTGCGTCAGGACATTAAATATGCCTAAGGTACTCAAACACAATTACTCAGAACAAGTTCATAAAGATTTTTCATAAAAAAGTGAAAGGAGGAAGCCAGCTGGAAACTTCAACATTACTGCCAACTTCACTATCCATCAAAATAAGGCCCTTTCCAAATGAGCTCACACATGAGAAAAGTAAGTGCTGTGACCACTCAAAAAAAAAAAAGAACATTTAACCCTAGAAAGCATTTACACAGGTTAACAGGTCAAAATAATCAGAGATAAGTTTATGTGAGTTTTTGTAGTGTTTTTCACACTGATTTCAAATCTGTGTTTAGTTTTTCCCTAGCAATTACAGTTTTTGTGATGAAGCTAGTTATATATTGCATGATAGTGGTATAATTAGCATATAATAATCATATGCTAAGTGTTTTTGAAGAAACAGTGGTGTCTGACTGACACTGACCATTATATCTATGCCACGGTGTGCGTCTGTCTGACTTTGCACTGAAAATATTGAAACTTGATTGGTGCCTGCGGTTTAATAAAAACCGCATACAAAAAGTTGATGTGACTGATAAAACTGAAAGCAGATCTGAAATCAGCATGAAAAAATGGTTCAGAAAAGTGTGTTGTGGTTTCTGACGATTACAAAAAAAAATTTTTTTTGCTCACCTGTGTGAGCATTAATTATTGGTTCCCGATGTTTGCCCAGAACTGTTATGTGTTACTGCGATGAATTTTTTTTCCATATCAGTAACAGTAGGGGCAGCTGGTGGCCTAGTGGTTAGGTAGTTGCCCCTGCAATCAGAAGGTCATGGGTTTGAATCCCAAGACTGCTAGTGGCACCACTGAGGCACCCTTGAGCAAGGTACAGTCCCAACACACTGCCCACCGGGCGCTGTGTTCCTGGCTGCCTGCTGCTTCACTTGGCGAATGGGTTAAATACAAAGGAACAATTGCATGCTGTGCACACTGTGTGCTGTGGTGTGTTCACGTATGACAAAAATGGTCACTTTACTTTATTACATGGCCTGGTACTGATACTTCTTTATCACATGGAGAGGGATGAGCAGTGTGACAGCTCAGTCAGTTAAGCTGCATCTGTGCATGTGCGGCCTTTCACGTGCTTTGGGGGAGGCCATATGTTAGGATTTATAGCACAGTGTTGCCATTGGTAATTGGTAGCGAATGACATGGGGAAAAAGTATTTCCAGTGAATCAGACTTACAAACAAACAAGCTATTCAAAGGGGACCCACCAAAATGATGCAGGCTGTGAGTGGGTAGATTAGTATTTAATCCTAGTCAGCTGTTGTTTTCAATTTAAATAATGGTAAGCTTCAGTTTTTCACTTCAGTCTGTTCATTGTAACTTGGCATTTTTAAGTTAATGAATATTTTGAAGTGTACAGATGTTACCAACTTAAATTTAACCGAAGTATACTGGTTCACAAAGAAATATTAAGACCAAGTTGCACTTAGTGTACTCGTTGAACCTGTTGAACTTCCTTGGTGAAAGAAATATTGCTACAGGGTTTAAATAAGATTGCAAAACTGGTTTCTCCTCAGAGCTTTTCGAACCAAAACTTCAAAAAGGATTTGTACTAAAGACAAACTCTTCAGTCCCAAGTCTGAGGCACGCTCACTGAGGAAAAAAACATTGCTGGCAGAGGACAACTAGTGAAATATTTTGAAAGGAGCCTTTGGAGCTGAGACAGAGGAGAAGTTTTAAAGGCAGCATGGCTCGCTGTCCGCCAAGACGGCATTTAGATTTTCCAGAACAGCACTGATCGATCAGCATATTCATTTCTACAGAAGGTTATTTGAGTTGACTGTTGAGAAAGATCGGATCGAAGTCAAGATAAAGCAGTAATGTGCTTTTCATTTCCACCAGCTGTTGGTTGGTAGTCAGTCTTAATTCTCCTTGGGTCAGAGCACTGGGTAAATTGTTTCAGATCGGAATATCAAAGCCAGGTAAACGTAGTGTGAGCACATGGAAGGCCAGATGAAGGATGGTAATAGTTTTGTAGCAATCAGTGAGGCATGTTATGACTTACCACAGCACGAGCCCTGACACACTCTAATGTCCTTGGCACGCAACAGACTCCCGCTGCCCACTGCCATTCTGTGGAGGTGGAGAAAGAGAGAGAACCACAGAGAAAGAAGGGAGAAAGATAAGGAAACTGTACATCCCTAAGAATTAAAATATTATAAATAAAAAGCATGTACATGGTGCCGCTCCAGGTAGTAGGTGTTAGGTGTCATAGAGCCAGTGTCTTTTAAGTGCAATGCCTGCATCATCTGGCAATGAATTCTGATCATTTAATCCCTGTTAGTCACTATGTGTTATGTAATACTACTATAATGTGCACTGCAATGACCAAACTACATATTTAAATTCTGTCATTTGATAACTTTTTAATAAATGAAAATTTTCCTCATATTTTTAATTCTTCCATGAATTCTTTGTAATTCTTCCATGAATGATAAATGTGCATGCTTTCCAAGTGTGGAATTATTAGTGTAGCAACCGAAACTCATCTTGTATTTGTGTCCTAGGAGCGGGCAGCCAAATGGCGGACCTCAGATGGCCTGATGGACGGGCTGACCACCAACGGGGTTCTAGTGATGCACCCCGCAGGCGAGTTTGTGTCTGAACCGGCTCCTGGGGTGTGGAGGGAGATCTCAGTGTGTGGAAATGTCTTTGCCCTTCGAGAGACACGCTCCGCTCAACAGAGAGGCAAGCTGGTGAGCTTGTATTATTACTTTATGTTTGAGCTTTAATCATTATACAGACTCATAACCTTTCAGCAGGTTTTCAAATAGAAAAAAAATGAGCTCAGAGGTATTCATCTCACCTTCATATGAGATGGTGGGGGAGGAAATGAAGCAGGCTGCCATTTTCTGCAAATATTACGAAAATCCCATTACACAATTTTCACTCAAGTGTAATCAATCAGCTTAAACATGTTTTAGTTTCTTACTGGAGATAGGAGCCTAACGTAACAAGTAATGTTAAATTCTTTACATTTTGAGGTGTTTTGGCTCATTGTCCACTTTTTTTTATAGATAAGAGCAAGCCATATTGTATCAGAAACCACTTGATCTACTCCTCAACAAGATGCCTTTTGAGGCAAGTGTGTGATAAGACTGCTAGTGACACCCCTGGAGTACCCTTGAGTAAGGTACCGTCACCACACACTGCTCCCCAGGTGCTGTGTTCCTGGCTGCCCACTGCTTCACTTGGTGAATGGGTTAAATACAGAGGAAGAATTTCATGCTGGGCACGCTGTGTGCAGTGGTGTGTTCACGTATGACAGAATGGTACTTTACACTTTATAAGCTTGCTTTTTGCACAGTGCTAATTGGTCGGGTAAGCGTTTTACATTAATTATTAGCTACATTAGCCTTCATGCTTCAGTGCAAAACTAAAGAAGCCTTTGGACACCAAACATGTCTTCGCTAATCAGTTATTTGGACTTTTGTGGAAATACGGTCTGCTGCTTTATCTCCCTTTCCTCAAATGTAGTTTATGATCAAAAAGGTTCATTCCATGACTAAAATTTGTTTCACCTTAAGCCTGGCAACAGATTAAAACAGTAAACAGTGTGTGGTCTCACCACTTCTGCAGGTGGAGAACGAGTCGAACATGCTGCAGGACGGCTCTTTGATCGATCTGTGCGGGGCCACCCTACTGTGGCGGACCCCTGCCGGCCTGCGCCGGACACCCACTCTGAAGCAGCTGGAGTCTCTGCGGCAGGAGCTGAATGCCGCACGGCCTCAGTGTCCTGTTGGCTTCAACACACTGGCCTTCCCCAGCCTGGCCCAGCGTGCCACCGTAGACAAGAAGCAGCCCTGGGTCTACATGAACTGCGGCCACGTCCACGGCTACCACAACTGGGGCTTCCGCAAGGACAAGGGTGCAGGGTCTTCGGCAGCCGGGGGTGGGGCAGGAGCCGGAGGAACCGCCCCGGCCAGCACGGGGGACCGCGAGTGCCCCATGTGCCGTAGGGTGGGGCCCTACGTGCCCCTGTGGCTGGGCTGCGAGGGGGGCCTGTACCTAGATGCCGGACCCCCCACCCATGCCTTCTGCCCTTGCGGCCATGTGTGCTCGGAAAAGACGGTGCAGGGCTGGAGCCAGATCCCGCTCCCACACGGAACACACGCCTTCCATGCTGCCTGCCCCTTCTGCGGTACATGGCTGACCGGAGAGCACGGCCATGTCAAACTCATCTTCCAAGGGCCTGTCGACTGAGAGCCCAGCCTGCACGCTCAAGAGAATGACTGTGCTACCGTGTGAAAGAGAAGGACTGCAGGATTGAATTTGGGATGAATGGAACGGAACAGTTCCTAATCTCAGCCTTGAGAGCCCGTACTCCACATTTCTGTGTTTTCCTTCATCTAGCACACCTGATTTAACTCACTAACCTAATTAATTAACCTTTAGAAGCCATTACTTTGATTTTGCTATAATGTCCAAGTGTAATTATCTAATGACATATTAATTACATAATGAATTACCTTTACATTTGATTGACATTCTGTATCGACAGAGTCTGCACTTCCACCTTTTTCCATCATATCCTTTTCTACTTATGATATTCATTGTGGTATTGATTGAAAGTTTAGAATACACACTTCTATAGCAGACTTTCTCTACTTCTTTCAATGAACTAGAAGTGATAAATAATTCATATTGAATTACAACATTATTGCTGGTTAAAATGAAGGGCGCGCTGATATGGGAATTGGAGGCCGATGCCACAATCTGTTATTTTTCCTGGATGTATGTACCAGTGTAGATACAAAAGTGGAAATGAGGGTAAATCTACCTGGATTAACATTATGGAAAAAAACGGTTTACTTCTACAGGTTTACATAAATAAAAAGCAGATATTTTAGCACAGTAGCCCAGCATCATTTAGAGCATCAGATATTGGTTTGAAATCATTTTCCAGTGTCCAGTGGTAATATTTTTTTAAACAGTACCGTGATGATACCGATATGATTCAGATATCATTACGCATCCCTAGGACAAGTTCCAATTTGTAGGGGTTAACACATCCCTCATATGCTGGGTCAGGTGTGTTAAGAGTAAGGAAAACCCAAAAATGTAATGAGCGTGGGGGTCCAAGGACAGATTGAGAACCACTGAGGCAGATGAATGGTACTGTGCTGCACTGCACCGTGAGAATCGTGCTCAAAAAACATGGAGAAAAAAACTACTGTGCGCTGTGTTGAGGATTATGTAAATAAAGTTGATGAAATAAAACAGAGATTAAATGAAACTGGTTTGTGTGAGAGCAGTGCAGACAAGAAGAGTGCTTGGAAACATTCACAATAGTGGTTTCTAACCCTGGTCCTGGAGAAGCGCTGCCCTGCATATTTACCATAAGAATGTTTTCCATGGTATAACCCAACTGGTCCAAGCAATCAGCTAATTAAATGCCCTTTCTGAGCTGAAGTGTGTGAACAGGGGTGCTCCAGGATCATTTTGGACTGTTGCCGCATTTAAATTCAGAGATGATTGTCCATCTCACTGGCTGAGTGACGTGGAAGAAATTCGTGTTCATAGCAACCACAATCTCAAGGCATGAGTAGGTGCGAGTGGGATGAAAGTAACAAGCAGATCTATTACAGATATATAGTAAAACCAATGGCATTGGTTAGCTCTTGACAGCGAAAAATCTTTTGGTGGATGTCAAGGTGACCTTCATATAAGATCTCTCCCTGGGTCATAATGCTTCAGATCATCATTAGAATTAAAAGGAGCAAGCACTGATATTTTAACACCGCCAGCAAGCCATTCAACCCACTTGTATCTGTTTAAGTGCATATGATGACCTGGCAGGCAGGGTTAAGAGAGAGAAACTCTCCATCCATCTCTCCATCTTAATGTGCGTGTCTCTCTCTCTCAGGGGAGTCTGACTGAAGCTGTAGTTTTGCCTGCAGACTGCAGCTCCTCTTTCTGGCTATAAATAACTCAAGGTCATCGCCTCACTGCTACTACACACATCCCTCAATGTTTGTGTGTGATTTGTTAAAGGACAGGACATACCACAGGAAGGCTATTTACAAGTTAAAATTAGGCTCCAGCAAATATAGTTACATTAGAAAACAGCTCAGTTGGTATAAGCTTAATTATGTAATTGGTATAGTTTTTTTTTTTTATTATCACATTCAGCTGTAGCTGTCCTAAATGTATGTAGACTGAAATTGGCAAAAAAAGTTTTGAGAATGACACAAACATTGGTTTTCACAAAGTTTGCTGCTTCAGTTTTTAGGATCACAACTCCAGAATGTTATGAAGAGTGATCAGATGAATTGCAATTAACTGCAAAGTCACTCTTTGCCAAGAAAATGAATTTACATAATTCCAAAAATCCCATTTGCGCCACATTTCAGCCCTGCCACAGAAGGACCTGCCGACATCATTTCAGTGATCCTCTCGTTAACTCGGGTGAGAGTGTTGACGAGGACAAGGCTGGCGATCACTCTGTCATGCTGATTGAGTTAGAATATCGGACTGGATGCTTTAAAAGGAGGGTGGTGCTTGGAATCATTGTCCTCTGCTGACCATGGTTACCTGAATCATTGCTTCGCATAAAAAGGGCTTCACAGGTAAGGATGTTGCCGCTAGTAAGATTGTACCTAAATTAACCAGTTAATTGGATAAGCATGAACTTGAAGGAGAGAGGTTCAATTGTAAAGAAGGCTTCAGTTCACTCAAGAAAGTTTTTTTGATCGACAAGTGTCAAAAAACAACAAAAAAAAAGCACCACTCCTAAGATGGACATTGATCGTTTTTATTATATATATATATTTATAATATGTACAGAAAGAAGAAAAAAAACATGATCAAACTGAGCTATGAAAGAGCACCAGAGTGGGCAAGCAGAGGGAGAGGGAAGAACTACCGGCCTGGCACTCGCTATAAACCATCAACCATGCCTTCATCCTGCCTTACCCAAAGCAACACAGGGGTGTGCAAATGATGTAGAGAGACAGGAAAAAAGTTAAAAAGGAAAAAGGGAAAGCAAAAGAAAAAAAAAAAAAAAAAAAAAAAGCACGCAGCAAGGCTCCATCACATTCAAAATTTGCCCTCCCCACTTCATATCCCACCCCTTTACAATAAAGCCCCTAGCCCCGCATCCAGTAATCAGACACAGCATCACAACATAATAGTTCAATTTATAGATTAAAATCGGTAGAACAGCAAAAGCCTCTTGGAAAAATGAAAGCGCAATCAGAACATGTTCAAAATGGGGTGCACTCGGTTTTAGTGCGAGATGGTGTGCAGGTAGCCTGATGTGAGAGTCATTTCCTTCTTTGCAAACATGAAATTGTGATCGAAACAGCTTGCTTGAGATAAAAGGAATGTTCCTAAACACAGTAACTCCCACAATTCCCATCACACCCCACCAACCTGCTACTGCTCCCTCCAACCCCACGCCAACAAATCTCCTACTGTGACTTAATCATGGCAGAAGTCTCCCAAAAACAAAATTCTCTGAGGTTACATTAGCACTGGCGGAAGTGGCGGTAAAACTAGTTTTAAATGGCTCAGTTATTAGTCATCTAATGTTACGATACGACAGACATTGGTGCAACTATCTAACTGAGACAGGTCAACACTTTTCAACAGTTAATTCTACAAACAGTATCTATGTTCTTCTAGATCCACATCCTATTTATTGAAATTGACACAAGAAAACACTGCCTTCAGTCCACCAGGGAGCAGTAGGACTTTGTCTGAGGTCACAACTGCTAGAGGGCCTTGCACTGAAAACTGCATCCAGCAGGGGAGGAGTTCAGAGTTCCTCTAGAGTTTGAACCACATGAAAAGGGGGCAGAGGGGCTCTGAGCTGATCTCTGTGAGCTGTATAAAGCCCTCATCCCACCAAAGGCAACGTTCAGAAATTTGTATTGTTGTGGAGTCCTCACAAGGCCAAGTAAAGTTCCTGGAGGAGAAGAAAAGGTCCTGTGGGTTTCTGAGAGGTTTGTTTCAAGTCTGATGCAAAAAGAGCAGGAACTTAACTGTCAGTGTTGCATTTTTATTTTCAGAGGATATGGGAGGTCATATCCGGTCTCTGATCCTAGACCAGTCAGTCCCAACATCCCCCACAGCACTCTCACACAAGCAGCAGACTTACCCACTTCCAAACAACTAGGACACACCCTCATGAGTATTTGTTGAATCCCTTCACATATATCTTATAATGTATAAAACACACATACTTTTAAATCATGCATGTTTGTGATGCATAATGGACCGTTCCAAAAACAGAGCGTAAACAGGACAAAGGCAAGAACTATACAGATTTTGATGGAAGTCCAACTCTTTGATACCACATGTCAGATCTCAGACAACAAGAATACCTAAAGCTACAGTAAAACTGACAAAACAAGAGAGCATGGGGCTCGCACTGAATGGAGTCTCTGAAAACCATCATACCCTAAACTTGAAGACATGAAAGAGGAGAAAACCTGAAGCTCTGAAACACCAGACTGCAAGACTAACCAGACCAGAAACAGCTGCATTCACAACTTAACAAACCCCTGCCTTATTGCACAAATCTTTAATGTACAGTCTAATGACAAAAGACAACCACTCGTTTTCCTTTTCAATACAGAAAGAAAATGCTGAGTTAGAGATACTGAGGTTTTCTGTTCCAGTTTGGATGTGATGACATTTGCCCTGCTTCTGAATGCATTGCACATATAAGGGGGAGGGTCTAAAAGAGGTAACGGAGGGAACAGTAGCTTTACCAACCAATCCACACCCTATACCTCAAACAACCATAATGATAAACACATACCGGCCCCTCCTACCAAACACCTTCATTTGACAGCAGTAACCAATAAGCGTTTGTACAAGCATTTGTGATTAGAAAAAGAAAAAAAATCTTCTGGAAAAAAATTTAAAATCACTAATAATTAATCGGATGTATGAAATATAGAATATTGCCAATGTTTTATGCTCTCCATTCAAAATGTGACTCTACGGAAAGACTCAATCATGCCCCTACCCACTATACAACCAAAACAACCATCTCAGTGTCATTTGCATGCTGGACCTGGGTATGCAAGAATGGGGAGAAACGCTGACAAACATGATTCTCATGTAACTTTCTCTCCTTTCTTACAGCTCTAAGCTTGGCTGCCCTGCTTATGGATAACAGTGTGTTACCCCAAAACAATTCCATTTTCTATTCTCCTTTTTTCACAGGACATGTCGGCTTCAAGGATCAAGCAAGTGCTGCATCCTGGCCATTGGGGAGGTGAGGAGGGGTGGGTAGAGTTGTGGATGTAGACTGAGTGTGGGATAGGAAGTTAGAAAAATCGGACAGGGTTGAGAAGTAAAAGGTTTTGGACAGAGGATGTGAGACTAGGAGTATAAAACCAAGGAGGTGACCGGGACATCACAAAAGAAGCTACTAAACGTTTGCCAGGAAGCCAAAATAAAGTTAAAACTCAAGCTTTGGCTCCAAATGCAGTGGTTACTCCCGTAACAATGTTAGAACATTCTCGCCTTCTGTTCTTACGCTCCCAGATGTGTGCGTGTGTGTGTGTGTGTGTGAGAGAGAGAGAGGACTGAGAGGGCATGTGTGTGTGTATGTGTGTGCATGTGCGCGCGCATGCGCATGTGTGCGTAGGAGGCGAGGCTTTTCAACAGCAGCCACCGCCAGACGGCCGAACTGGAGTGCTCTCAATTTTCAGGTTGGGCTTGTCGCCTCCAGCTGTGGCTCCAGGACCCATGCGCTTCTTGATCTCGGCTGCCATGGTCATGAAGGCCTGCTCCACATTGGTGGCGTTCTTTGCACTTGTCTCAAGAAAGGGGATGGCAAGAGAGTCAGCAAATTCCTGCAAGGCAAAAACAAAAAGAACCTACAGATTAAGATTCTTGAGATTCACTCATTTTATATCAAACATTCTTTCTAAATAAAAGACAACTGGAGTACTCAGTTATGGCTCCAAATGACATTTTGGTGGCTCAGAAGTAAACACATAAAACCATAGCTATCACTGATATAAAGAACTACTGATATACATGAAAGGATACTGAGAAAAGTGTTCCGACTAATACTTTGAAAATGTAACAAGGTGACTTAAGGACCTCAAAGGAAAGTTGTGTGTAAAACCAGTAATTTTTGCAATTTGTGTGAATGTGTAACATTTTATTCTATGTTTTCCAAAAGCACTACTGCTGGTAAAAAAAAAATTAAAAAAAATTTTAAAACTTGTTTACTAACAGAGTAATGGTGACAAATAGCATGACATTTGCACAACCATACTCCAAATAAAAACCTTCCTCAGATCTTTATAGTCATGGCCAGTGGGATTGGTAATGATTAGGGGTGGGCACGTTAAAGTGTTATCACGTTAACACATTATTTACTTAACGCTGACAACTATTTTATCGTGCGTTAACGCAGGTTTTTTCAAATTCCTTTTATTTTGAAAGTTTGTTGCTTTTCATGCTCATAGGTGCACGCAGTGATACATCTCAGCTGGTTTTCGCGGGGGTCAAGCGTCCCATTACTTTTGTCTATATATTATCATTACACCAAAAGGTACTTTAAAGACCCTGCATTAAGATACATATACTTTCATATGGAGTTGGTCATCCTTTGCAGGTGCTATAATGCTCTGGACTCCGAGGGTAACTTGTTTTTCTATAACAAACTGGATAAAATGTGAATGCCCTGCAGTGGCAAATGGCTTTGGTTTTATATTTGATTTGATTATATTAATGTTAAGATTTTTAAACATTTGAACTGCAATTGTGTAACTGCGTTAACGGGAACACTGCTGTTAAAAAGCTCCTTATTTGTTTAAAGTGTTTACAAACCAAATGTTATTGCACTTTTATTAATATAGCAGGACTTTAAAATTAAAGGTGCACAATACACTACTTTTGAACTAATTATTCAATTTTGCGATTAAATGCCATTAAAAAATTAATCATTGCCCAGCATTAGTAATGATACATCTAAACTAAAGCCATCCAGATTAGGCATCTACTTTAACATCACTTACATCTCTTCCAACTACTGTCTCTCATGACATGAGGCTTTATCAAAGCTTTAGGCATGTTAGTTTTATCATCTATAAATATGATTAAAGACCAAACTGTCACTCAACATTTTTGAACCAACAATGCCTTTGTTTGTATTACATGCTTTGCTTTTCAAACCAACCATCCTAGATTCTTACCTTAGCTGTTGTGTAGTCCACTACTTTCTTGGTAGTGAGGTCACACTTGTTCCCAACAAGTAGCTTGTTGACATTCTCACTGGCATAGCGATCAATCTCCTGGAGCCACTGCTTTACATTGTTATAAGACTCCTGCATGAAAAATATAATGCTGAGACTGTGCTAATAATTACAGCATGGCTTAATCTAAGCACTAATCTACCCTATAAACACTTAAATGACTTGCAGAAAATAAACGTATGTTCTGAACTGGCCTTCAGGTAGCACTGTGCTCAGTTCTTTTGGCCTCCAAACCAATAAGCTGTAGAGCACACCAGTCTCATTGAGTCTTTTAATTCAACATTGAGCAGGAGGGTTGTAACAATACACAATGAGCCACAATGTAAGAATGTGCATTATGGAGAAGGGGTTCTATTCATTATACCCAACTAGTAGGTAAACCCAAGATTGGCCCAACAACCCACTCTAGCACTGCTGCATCCCAGCTCTAGTATGGTTTGTAAGCTGTGCAACATGATTTTGGTAAATCCAGACTATGTCCAAAATACTGTGAGAATACTAAATGCAACTTCATTAACTTGTTCATTAAAAGGTTTTGAAGAAGTGGGAAAGTCTTAGTGAGACCGCTATGAAAAAACTAATATAAGAGTAAAGCAGAAAACCAAGAACCTCTCCAGTCAGCTATTACATAAGAAGTGGACTTTAGCTTCTTACCTTACAAAGTAATACCTTTCAGTAACTTACAGTGGTGTGCAAAAGTTTTGGCACCCCTAATAATTTCATGATTTTTCTTTATAAATCATTGGTTGTTTGGATCAGCAATTTCAGTTAAATATATCATATAGCAGAT
>JBBJLS010000011.1:5772054-5786511 GCA_037577275.1 Bryconaethiops microstoma
TGCTGTGTCATGTAGTAGGATATAAATATTAAACTTGTACATAATTTTGTGACATTGAATATCGATTTACTTAAAAACTGTTTTCATTACAATTAAAAAAATATTTGCCCATACTGAAATGTGCAGGATTTGCACTTTAGAAACAGTAAAATTTCAATTAAAAAATTATTTCCTGTAAGAATTGCTTTCCAATAGATAAAACAAGTAAAACGCTATTTTCCGGAAAAAAAATGCTTTTGGACTGAGTGAGTTTTGGAAATTTGCTCTTCAAATGTTCATGATGACTCTGGAACCATTTCCACATCATGACTTCTGAGATCAGGAGTCCCCAGATACACCCTAATTTAAAAACTGCACAGCAATTTGATCAAGTAACTTTAGTGTCATTTTTAATAACATTACCTCCGCTACTGTTCGCTTCTCTGCCAGGTCAGCTTCATCAAAAGACTCCCCTCTGAGCTGGGATCGGCGCTTCTTGACCAAATCTGCATCCTTGACATGAGCAAAACCCTTGATGGAGGAAGAGTGTGCCCTCAATGGGGCCACTGGTGCTTGGGCTCCTCCTGAGCCCCCAGCTTGACTTGTCCCTTGAGTCCGCTTAGTCCGAGGTGGTGGAACCACAGTCCTATCGGAATCAGTTTCCACCTTTTCTCCCTTGTCAGAGGCATTCCCATTGGTCTCTTTGGAAACATAGCTGCCCTGGAGCCTCTCAGCGCAGTAGCGAGCAGCAGCATCAGCATCCGCTTCCGGGATCTTCTCCCCAACAACATAGCTGGACTCGTTGCTGTTCTTTTCTATCTGCACCACACTAAGCTCCTGGCCAGTGAAGTGCGTCCTGATCTGGTTGAGGTATGTCATGACAATGAGGCGGTCAGGCACAGCCAGCAGCACCATGTCTGAGGGCTCCATCAGTCTGGAGATGCCCAGCGAAGCAAAACCATCGAAAGCCTGTGAAGAATCAGTCAACAGAAAGTTCTGCCTTTTTACTGGAGTGAAAAGAAGACTATCAAAAATATTTCCCTAACGGCACACACAGGAGGGACAGAGGTCTTGGATTACATAACTTCATCACTTTAAACACCAGTACTACGTCTTAGTACCAGTTTATTGCCACTTTCTTCCAAATTGTCTAGAGTTCTCAAATACCAATTAGCCAAGCACAGTGATGAAAATAAAAGAACCAAACAATTTTGCTAACACTAAATGAGAGCTTCCATTTAACCTCAGATGTAGCAACTTTGAACTAGCTGTACACAGTTAGATAGTAATACCTTCCAAACAACAAACATACAAATCCTTCTTCAATTTACAAGATATCCTACTTGTCTGCTGCTGGCATGGTTCTCAGTAGTAGCTGAATTTTTTTGCTTCATTTCTTTGTTAGTGTAGCCCAGACACACAGACAACCAGGACAAACTGCTTTCACTAAAACACCTGTCAATCCTAACCCTGGCAGACCGAACTTTCAGTAAACACAAGGGTTCATGCCGTGATGATGATCAGTCAGATATTAGCAAACTTATCTAGACAAGTTTGTATAAACCAGTAGATTAAATTCATTGTAAAAGGATTTGGGTTTCAGTGTTCCAAGAAGCACCAGTTTTATATTTCAAAATGGCTTTGCAGATTACTGGCATTAATTATTAAGTATGTAACTGCTATCTAACTCTATTTCATGTCTGGGTGTAAATAGTTTGAATTACTTTTTATAGAAAATAATATCAGTAACTGCTAAAAGGAAAAATTAGTAACGATAAAAGATGTAAGACTACCTTTTTGTTGTTCCTCTTGATGTCATAAGGATCCAACATTTCATAATTCCTGGATAAAAGCAACCAATATGTAAAAGTAACAAATTTGTTTGAGTGGTCAGAAGACATGAATAATACATTTTAATACTATTTTTAAAATATTTCTGTCATGATAAACATGATTATTTCTCTACTACTAAAATACCTACACTTTGTTAGGGCAGAAGTGATGTAAGATGGCACAGAAAGCAAGTCCATTTCGCCATGAAGTGCTGAAGTTAGTTATTTTCACCCCTTTATAACCTTCTGTGACCTTCTGGCACCACTCTAGAAGAGACTGGCTTGAATCCACAAGGTTTACTGTCTGGTGTTAAAGAAGACAAATAGACAATTGATCATTTTTCAGGACTGAAATTTAAAATCTTAAATATGTACTAAAGAAATCCAGTGCCAAATATGTATTATGTACCTCTGTTTCACTGGCTGAGGCAGTATTATTCGGAGAGCTTCCATAATGGCCTACATCTTTTGCCTCAGATTTCCTTTTGCTCTGAAGGGGCACAGGTGGTTCAGTGACATTCTGAGTAGACAGTCGTCGGTGGGATGATTCATCTGTGGCAGATTCTGTGTGGCCTGGAAAAGAGCCACTTAAACGTTTCTTCACACGAGGCACTGGAACAGGTAGACCGGAAGAATCCTCAGCAGCTTCTTGTCTAGGAAAAGAGACAAAAAACAGAAATTTATGCACGGTGACATCACATTCATTTTCAGTGCTTATTGTTGAATTCACATGTTCAACTGGTGAAAAACAAAATGAAGGAGTATATCAGGACATGCAAAATACAGTTTTTTATATAAAATTTAATTACTGAAGGAAGATGAGAAGATTACTGAGAGATTTGCCATATGAATAGCATCCATGTGAAAAAGTAATCTCATCCAAACGTAATAATTGGCTGCACCATGTTTATCAGAAACTGCATCCAAACATCATCTCAACAAGGTACGATTCAGGACTTTTTGATTGGTTTATTGAGTAACTAAGGGGGTGATTACATTTTTCACACAGCGCCAATTAATGCTGGAAAACTTTCTTCCTAAAGTGATAAAGTGATCATTTACAAACTGTATTTTGCATTTGGGTCACAAGTCATCCGTATAGTACATTACATTTTGTTTGAAAATCTGAAACAATTAACTATAGCAAATATGCAATAATGTAAGAATAGCAACTTTCAACCACTTTCAACTGAGGGAAAAAAAGCAATATTACAGATATTTCCAAAGAACTGAAACAATGGAAAAGTGAGGCAGGTAAATCTATTAATCACATTCTTCACCCATACCAGTGACAACAAAACACTGTCCTTCATAACTCACCTTATTAAATCTAATGCAACAGCAGATTCATCTAAAGTAACAGAGTCCAAAGGAACCTTTTCCTCTCCTTCTTCCTTCTTGTTTATTTCTATGTCCTGTTTTTTCTGATTGGATCTCTCTTCTTTGTCTTTTATATCACCACTATTTTGAGCAACAATGATTCTGTTAGTCTCACTCAAAGTCGCAGCTTTGGCAGCCTCTTCAAACACCTGAGTGCTGTCTTCATGAGAAGTGGAGGAAACGTCTGGATAGACTATAACCTTTTTCTTAGTATCTAAGTGACTGTCAAAGGATTCTTTATGCTTTTGCACAAACACAGGTGTACTGTCTTTTGAGAACCTTTGTGAACAAAGTAACAAAGACTCATTCCCCGAGGAGTCAGGAGTTATGCTTTCAATTGGATCCACCAGAGAGGAAACCTGAGCATCTCCAGTAGGACTATCATCTTTTAAAGTAGCACTGAGGTTCTTCTTTGAACGAGGAACTGGAACTGGAGGGTCTATCTCTTTTTCTCTATCATCCAAAACCAGAGATGTGTCTTTTTGCTCTTCTTCCGTAAAAGAGCCACTAAGTTGCTTCTTCACACGTGGCAATGGTACAGGTAAATTCAAGTCATTGTTCTCCTGCAGAATCTCTCTGTCAGCTGCTCCTGATTGACTGGGAGAAGAGGCTGATATAGACAGAATGTTAGCATTAAAAGAACCACTGGTTTGTTTCCTCATGCGTGGCTTTGGGGCCAGAAGATCTGTTAGTTTGACTTGGCTTGAGGCCTCTTGAGCAGCTTTGGTTTCATTGTCAGTTTGCCTTGGTTGTAGTTTGTCTTTCTGCTCCTCACCAATCTGGGCATCCACAGTTGTTTCTGTGACACTCTTAGAGTTAGAAAGATCTGCTTTGAGAATGGGCAGTAGATTCTTCTTCTCCTTTTGTGTCTCACTTTCACTACCAGTAGCTTTGAAATCCTCAGTCAAATGGACTTTATTTGCTAGAAACTCATCAGTACCCTGACCAGCTGTTTGTGAGAGTATATCTTTAGACGGGACATTTTCTTTTCCCTTTTCTTCTTTTCTTTTCCTAGGTTGTGGTATCAGTTCCAAAGGGGATACAGATGCTAGTTGTGGCTGCTCTTTACTGGTAGATCCTGCAGTCCCATCAGTGGGCTTTTTTGCCTCAGTTTCCACAGCAGCATCTGGGTAATCATCACCAAAAGAACCACTAAGGCGTTTTTTCACTCGAGGCATTGGGACAGGTAAATCAACAGGACTTTGCGCAATTTTTTTAGCCACAGAATCTTCCTCTGTTGCTGCTGGGCTTCTTTCTGAAAGTGTGGGTATAATATCCTTGTGGCCAACACTGTCAGTCTGCTTAGCCCTGATTATAGATTCAGAAATATCTGCCTTCATGCTCTGTGACACATTTGATACAACAGAAACACTTTCAATCTGGGAATTCATTTTCAAGGATTCCTCAGCTAGGTTACTATTTTTCTTGCTGCGATAAGGTGGAACAACTGTTGGAATGGAGCAAGGAGTGATGGGTTCTATGTCAACAGTGACTACAGGTTGAGAAGGCTCTTGCAGAGTGTCTTTCGTCTTAGTGCGTTGTGGGGGTACTAGTTGATTAGATGCTACAGCACCTGTTTCTTCAGTCCCAGCTTTTGATAGTGTTTGTTGGGATGGGACAGGGAAGATCTCCCCCAGTGACTTGCTACTTGCAGGCTGGAGGAACTCAAACACCTCTTGAGCACTATGAATCTGGGTCCTTAGGAATAAAAATACAAAATCACTACTATATTTGTAATTTAAATCTCAGATGAACATCAATCTCTTCATCATGATTTCCAGAACACTGTCACCAAAGTCCACACTCTCAAACAAGGTTCATCATTCAATGTTAACATTTTTGATAAATCCCTTATATATTCACAAAACGCATGTCAGTTGAGAGCTGAAAGCAAACAAACATCAACTACGCTTAATATCCATGCATCATAGTTTAATGCCTTTGCGATTAAATTAAACCATCATTCTCTCAGACAAAGACATGTAAGAATGCTTCAGGATCAAAAGCTTTGTGATGCAAAAACACATGCAAATGGCAAAAAAACAAAAAAACAAAATATAAGGTTGGAAAAAAAATTAAATATTGTTAAGCCATACTTCCACTTCAGAAGCCAAGGGTTTGAGTTCAAATACACTCACCCCTTCTCTTTCAAAACTGATGTTGAGACAGCTCCACTCAACTCATCCTTAAGTGGCTTACTGAAGCGTTCGTCTTTACAAGTCTTACTGTGATCAAAACAATGTCTTTTGAGGGCTGTTCTCCTATCTTGATTCAAAGTGTCCGGGGCTGTGCTGTTCCCCTCTTCCTTAGCGATCTCATGTAGGTCTGCTTCTGTTAGTGGGGGCCACTTCTTCATCAGGCTGTATTCTCCTTCCTCGGTAAACCAACTTTCAGCATCTTTGGAGGACAAGGATGATTCAGATCGACGCATATATGGCTCAGCACTTGTAGGGAAGTGAGGCTGAGACGATGATGCAAGTAATGTTTTCTTTACAACTGGCTCCTCAGCAGGTTTACAAGGAGATTCTCTGGGCTTGACAGCAACACTGTTTTCAGACTCCCCTGAACAAGAGGGATCATCAATTGCTCCAGAAGCAGTGGGCTGCAACATTGCAGCCACTGTCTCATAACTGAGAAAAATTGATAACTTTAGCAGAAGTACAAAAACAGAATGCCAGTGTTTTTGAAACTTAGGTAAAATCACAATCACATTAACAAACCAAATGCATTCGGAGAAAAATGTATTAATCTAGTCTTATATATTTAAATCCCTTCCTATGCTATTACGTCTTTATTTTATCTTCAAAGGGGTGTCAACATATCATAATGACGAGAAATATTGTAATGACAAGATTTCTTGCTTCAGTGTGCTTCTCTTTACCAGGAACAAAACAGTAGAACAGGCACACGTGCATAAAACAGCTGGCTTAAACTGTGCACTTTTTAATAACATTTTAAAATCTAAAATAACAGAAACATATATAACATGCAAATAAACATAAGCAGTTCTCAGAAAACACATTCCTCTCCGACCACCTCTGTCATCTATACATAAGGCACTAGGGAACATATCTATTGAACAAAGAATATGTAAAAAGCCTGAGAATTTCAAAAATGATTTGCTTTGTCAACTTGACATGCTGCATATTAGTTTCTTGCTTACCCTTTGTGAAAGACACCAACTATGGTCTGAACGAGACCTGAAGATCCCTCTTTTTCAGAAAGAGGATCCTCTGCCTCCAGTACCTCCCATCCAGAGGTTATATCAGTCTCTGATAGGTCTGTAGTATCATGGGGATTGCTTGAAAATGTCTGCTCCACAACTTGATATTCTTTCAGGTACTGTTCGTCTTGGCTTTCACTGAGGGGTGGGACATTTGAATACAGTAGCTGTGCTCATGCCAAACGCTTCTGTCCATTCTCTAATAACTGTATTGTTCACAAGCTCTTTCACTCTTTACACAAATACTACGTGTTTAGCATTGGTTTGTAAGAAAAATGACAAGGCAAATTTCAACAGAAGACTTGTCAAAAATTCAACAGCTGTATGAGTGGTAGAATGGATCACTAAATGTAGGCAATAACAAAAATTAAATGTAGCTGTTTAGAGCTCATCAAGGATTTTATCTAGGTTCAACTGTGTAATTGTTTAAAAATGAACGATTGTAAAATATTCATTTTTAAACTTGGGTTAATAGCTTTGTGATGAATGAAACTCATGCAAGTTGATATACAGCAGTGACGGTTTTCGGACAGTGTTGAAAACACTTTCTAAGAATCCACTTTGTACCTGCTTACCACAGCTATGACAAAGCTTATTTATGGGATTTACAATGTTGCATTAGCACCAAGGCTATTAGGCAGCATATTCACATTGCCACCAAAGCAACATGCTCATGTAGGGTATGCAGTATGGTTACTGAAATTTACTTCTTATCCATGCAGTTTAAGGCTACAACACAGTATGTGCATATGTGAGATCCTGCTGGTTCATGTGTGCTCATATTACTACTTGTGGATAATTTTCCGTCTGCTATGACTGAAACTATGACTAAAATGTTTTGTTTTTTTTACAAACAAATCTTAAATTAATATTTAATTTATCCAAGTTTAAGCTTAGACCAAATTGGTATAGCTCAATCCAGCTGCCAAAAAATCTGCTACTGACAACAACTTCACAGCAAAACAAGCCACTGATGCAAATAAACTCACCATTTACATACTGACACTTCTTTAGCCTTTTCGGTCTCTAGGGGGTTATCTTTAAAAAGACAGAGCAATAATTTCCACTCTGCTGTCATTACAAATCTCTGCATTAAGCACACCACACTTTAACAACACGCTTACCAGATCTTTTGATATCCACTATTAGATCCCATTCTGTTATCATATGAGGGGTAACAGTTTCAGATTCTGAGTCCATTTGAGCCTGGGTCGGACTGGACGTTGATGGATTCGGATTGGTTTGTATGAAATCATGACAAATCACAGATAAGGATGGGAACCCAGGAATGTTTGCTTCACTTGGGCAACAAGGCACCAAAGCAAACATGTTTGTGTAGTCTTCAGTTTTAAGGGAGGTACTAAGAATGACAGCTGCCTTTGTCCACAGAGGTTTTTGCCAAATTGGGGGCCAATAAGGCTTCATGGTGTCTGTTTGAGTGACTTGTTTCCTTGATGGCATTCCAGGAATACTTGATTTATTTGGGCACGAAAGTAAGAGGTCAGTAATCATCTGCTTGTCTGCTTTTTTGAGCTTGTTTGCAGATGGAAATCCTGGAATCCTTGCTTCATTAGGACACGTTGGCAAAATCAATAGCATTTTTTCACAGTCTTTGACTGTGCCGGTAGTTAGAATTGATGTCTTTTTCTCTGGCTTAACCCACATTGGCTCCTGCAGAATTGACCATGATGGCTCCTCTGAGACTACAGAATATACAGAAGGGAAACCAGAAGCAAGAGCAATCCTTGGGCAGGTATGCAACAAATTTTCTATATCTGGCTTCTTCCGTAAAAAGGAATTCTCCACTTTTACTAGAGGTAAAGAGGGAAAACCAGGAATCTGAGCTTCTCTTGGGCAGCCTGGCGCCATAGCAAACATTCTCTTGATAATGTGATGGTCCATTTGTGCATATGCAAGGTCTAAGGAGCATTGTGTAAGATCCAATCGTGTTTTTAATGTTTTGTCCCAGAAAGCCTTATTTTCAAAAAGCCATATTTTTGTTTGTATTCCATCTTCTGATGTGAATCCAATGATTTTTGAACTCCGTGGAATACATGGGTGTAGATTCACCATATTAGGAATAACTTTTGGCTTTGGGTAAGATGGGAATCCTGATATTGCTGCTAACTGTGGACAAGTTGGAGATAAGGCATACATACTTGTCCATGAATCCTTGCTCTCATATATTTTGTCCTTGATAAAAACTATCTTGTGTTTTGTTTCGCAACACCATATTTGATTTATGTCTGCTAACCAGTCTAACTGTATTTCATCTTTAGAGGGGAACCCCACAATGTTGGATCTTTTAGGGCAAGATGAAATCATGTTTTGCATTTTTGGTTCTGGTACAGATGGAAAACCTGGAATATAGGTTTTTGATGGACAACATGGCACTAAAGCCACCATTCTTTCAAGACTTGCTTTGTTCTCGATGGCTAGATCCTTAATAATGGGAGGATTCTTAATTTGCTTAGCACTCACAATAATTTGGTTGATTGGCCAATCAGATGATATGGGTATCAATATGCTCTGACATCCAGCTATACAAGAGAGCACTGGACAGGAGGAACGAATGCTATGCATGCTCTGACTGTTTATTTGTTGTGCAGAGGGGAAACCTGGAATGCGTGCTGCAAGAGGGCAAGTTTGTAATAAAGCCATACTATTTCTCATATCCTCACTACTGTTTTCAGTGTCGATAAAATCTGCACTTTTTTCCTTTTGTGACTTTCTTAAAATTAATGTCTGATCACCAACCCACTGAATATCCTTAAATTCATGTTTAGATGGAAATCCAGGAATTCTAGAAATCATTGGACAAGATGGAAGAAGTTCTGACATATTTGGCACCATCTGATCTTGGAATTGTGGTGTAGCAGAGTTGCCTAATGCTTGGGGTTCTACTGAAACAGGTGGCATCAAAGGCAATACCCTTTCGATATTGTCTTTGCTATCTATGTATGAACCATTAACATCAAACTGCTGCTCTTTTGAAGCCTCTGTCCTGCTTGAAGTCTCTTCAGGACCTGGATAAAATAACGGGCAAGTTGAAGAAAGAATCTCCACGTTTGGCTCTCTCCGTACACCAGCACTTTTTTCTTTTCCATATGACGCAGATGGGAAACCAGGAATAAGTGCTGTCTCAGGGCAAGTTGGAACAATAGAGGCCATATTTATTGGAATGTCATTATACTGAATTGGTGTATTTATGATAAAGATCAGTTCATTTTTTGACTGCTTCTCAAACAAGCAACTTTTCATCTTCAGCCACTCTTCATGAGGCGTGTTATCTTGAATTATTGATCTCGATGGTATACCTGCCACTTTGGTTATCTTTGGACAAGATGTGCTTATGGATGATGTTTCCAAAACTTCCAACCTTTTGGCAGAGGGAAAGCCCGGAATACGTGTTTCACTAGGACATGAGTAAGACAGAGATAACATATTTTCAACCATATCTGAATTATTCTCAGATAATCCCATGTAAGGTCTAGACAAAACAGTTTCTACTGGTTTTAGTCTTAGTTGCTTCTGCCATAATGCACTTGCTTCTGTGGGCCAGTTAATTCCTTCTGTCAGGTGAGCGTTAAAGAAGACTATTGAAGGGAATCCAGGGACTTCAGAAACTTTTGGACATGATGGAAAGAGATCCACCATGTTCAGAATACACCCTCTCCGTGGTCCTTTGGATTGATCTGCATCTTCCTTTGTCCCTTTTTCATTCCTCTGTCTGTGTGTGAGTTGGCCTGGTCTCAGGTCCCCAAATGTATACTCATCATAAGTAGTGTATTCCATGTGTGCATCAGTGAAATCCTCGGTATCTGGAAGTTCAGCATCTGTACTTTCAATTCTGAAGGAAGTAAAAAATCGGGTAAGGGAATCTGCCCTACAGCATTTTTTAATGTTAGACATGGGTAATTTATAATCTTCTAAAAATACATTTATAATGGCAGTTATACTGTATATTTTAAACGCAATCCATGATATCCTGTACAAAATAGTACAAAACATAGCACCCAACTATCCAACGTCAACACATCAACAAAACAAACCACCAGAAAAAGACATCCAGAGAGTCAATGACATGCTCTCACACGTCGCCCTTTCAATTTGTCTAGTGCTCTTTTTGGTTAGTGTCAAGACTTGATGAACAGGTGTACGTTTTAGTCACACTAAATGCCATGCACTGCATTTAATGTCAAATGTCTAAAATGGTGAATTACAAATGCACTTGTTATGGCAAGGAAAGTTAACAAAGCACCGGCCTATAATACAAGCACAACTCACCTCTCCCCAGCAGTCAGTAACAGTGGCATGTCTGGAGGTAGGGAGTGCCACATTCGGCAGTGTACTGTCCTGAACACAGGGTTTATGATAATTGTTTTAGGTACTGTCTACTGGCTGGAGGGGGAGAAATTTGTGTGTTACACAAAATATCCATGACTATCCTAAACTTACCCTTTCTCGAGAATTCCATATTCTCCTTCCTCACTTCTTGCCCAAAAGGCCAAATCCTCCTTAGTCTCCTCCAGTAAGCAAGTGTCCAATTTACTTGCACTATCCTGAGTCATTTCATTCACTACTGAACTATCTGGTGAAAACTTGTTGGTTGGATTTTGATGTTCACGATAAATGTCACACTGCTCTGGAGTAATGTTGCCCTTTGTCTGTGAAACTGTCGAAGTTGTCAAAGGAAAGCTAGTTTTGCTATCCGATTCTAACCATGAAGATCCACTGGTTTCAGAAACATCTGCAGAGAATGATTGAATACTTAAAATCATAGATTTATCTGATATGGGTCGAGGTGCAGAAGGAAAGCCGGGCAAAGTTGCTTTTCTTGGGCAAGATGGCATTAATAAACCCATGCTCTTTATGTTCTCCTTATTATCTGTAAGTTTGTACTGAAGCGGACATGAAAGTTTGGAACAGCACAGATCTTTCTTTCCTTTGACCCAAAATGGTTCTGTTTTCACCGGCCATTCATCTAAGGACACAGAGTCAGTGTTGGACACAGATGGCATCCCAAGGATACAAAAAACTTTTGGACAAGAAGTCAGGGCTCCTTTCATTCTGTGTGAGTTCTCCTCATTCTGTGTAGATGCAGATGGGAAGCCAGGAGCTTGTGCTTTTCTGGGGCATGTTGGCACTATTGCCACCATAGCCTTTACAAAACCAATGTTTTCCTTAACTGTGTCCATAATTTGAGGTGAACTAACATTCACATTTGTTTTTTTCTTCTTTGGCATTTTAATCAACACATTCTTGTTGGCTATCCACTGTTGAATCATATCTTGGTCTGCTTTTAGAACCATGATGGATGGGAATCCTGTAATTTTGGAAATGTTTGAACAAGATGGTAACATATTCACAATACTTAAGTCTTTCTGAAAGTGCAGCATTGGGCTTCTACTATCAATAGGCTTGTTTGTTTCTTCTGATGTTTTGGGACACACCGATAGAGCCATATTTGGGGCAGAGGGAAAACCAGAAACAGTGGCAGTTCTTGGGCATGTTTGTCTCAGCGAAACCATATTTCTCACTAATCTAATATCACAGTATGACTTTTCCAGGTCAAGGATAAGCTTTGCTGCACAATCCTTCCTTTGTATAACAAATAATGGCACCACGTCAGAGGGCCAGTGTTGGACATATTGGTTTTTATTGAGAAGATTAGTAGAAGGGAACCCCGCAATATTTGAAATCCTTGGGCAAGATGGTAACATATTCACTATACTTGGATGTTCTTGTGGTCTGGACCTTGGAGCAGATGGAAATCCAGGTATCTTAGATGTTCCTGAGCAAGACGGTCTCATGAGAATCATTATTTTTGACATATCTTTATTCTCTGTTAATGCAGGCTGAATATGTACTTCATTTTTCTTCTGTTTTCTTTTCCACAAGAGTACATCATTTTTAGGCCATATTTCTTTGTCTAAAGTAGTGACTGGTAGTCTTGAAGGTAAGCCTGAAATACTTGAGGCTTTTGGACAAGTTGGAAGAAGGCTACCCATGCTTGGTGTGTCTTCTTTATAAAATGGCACAGATGGAAAACCAGGAATACAGACAGACCTTCGGCAAGTTGGCCTCAGTAAAATCATTTTTCTTACTGTATCCATGTCATAATACTGTATTCCCAGGTTATAAATAAGTTTAACTGTTTTAACTTTAGGTGGTATAATACTCTCTGAGGTTTCAAGCAATGGCCATTCCATAGTTTGTTGGGTCAAAAACAAGGATGGTAAGCCAGGTATCAGTGCAGATCTTGGACAGGATGGAAGAAGGTTTATCATGCATGGTGCTGTGTATGTCTGGGAATGCTCACACTTTGGCTTATGAGTTGAAGGGAAGACATGAACAGTGCTGTGTATACCCATTTGCTCAATGTCGTGTCTGTCTTGGTAGGCCTCATCCTCTGACATGCTCGCAGTTATTCTTTGTTCTTTCATCTTCTCCTGTGACGGACTTTCATCTGTGAGCCTCTGGTCATTCTGTCCTGGTTTAATATCTTGCCCAGATGAGAATTCAGGAACAAAGGATACTTTAGGATGGGTTTCCTCGATATCAGCTGGTCTTCTTTCTGTTTCATGCACCTGAGCAAACTGTGAAACATGTACTTCATCCGTATCTCTTGACAGATCCACAACATTTGTCACAGCTTTGTTCTCTGGATTTGATTTATGGGAGCCCATGGGGAGCATACTGTCCTCTTCATTATTACTATTTGACATGTCCACCAGCAAAGCTTTGCCTTGATTTTCAGTTGTATTGTGTGTTGATGTGGATAGCGACCAAGAAGAATTTGGCATTCTTGGGCAAAAGGGCAGAAAAGCAGACATGCTTTTGGCTCTGAGGGACAGGGAGACCAGAATTTAGGTAAAAAAAGGGGAATGTCAGATGAAGTAATGTGCACACCTATATAAAAGCAAGTTGGCATGCAATAACTGAATTGGTGCAACTACCACACACAAATATAACTACCGCTTAGCCAATCTATATGAACAACATGAGCCAAATCAAACCATCCCATATCATGCTACACATACCCCTCATCTTTTTCAGGCTTTTCTGGGTTAACTGCCAATTCTGTCTCAAGAAGCAGGTTCATTTCTTGCTCTTTCTCATCTTTTTTGATATTGTTAATTTGTGTGGACCCAGGTTTTAGCTTAGGGGGTTCTTCTTTTTCAGGGATCACAGAAATTACTTCATCCTGTTTATTCTGTGGCGTGACTGACAGCGCAGCCGCTGACTCTTGTGATTTGGTGCACTTGACATCAGCAACGGACTCTGTGACTATGAAAGATGTTTGCATACTTTGAGGGACTTTATTGGTAGAAGTAATCTCTGCAATACGCATCTCAGGCTTAGGCAACTCAAAAATTTTTACTTCTGCAACACTGGAAGCTGTGGTAATAAATGGCAGAGGAGAGGCCATGCTCTCAGGTCTGGGAAGAAGAAATACAAGGGTGAGAGTTGATCAGGAATGATGTGGTAGCAGCAAAATGTACCCTCTTACAACAAACTGAACACAGGAATTTTATTGTCTTTGAGTTCACTTTGTTTATTTGCCTCAATTGTGATGTTTGCAGAAAATGTCAAAAGTCAGCATAAAACAACTATCGCTCCAAAATGATAAAAGCCCACACATCTAGAAATCCCCAGAAACGAAAGGTGATTTTCATCTTTTCATCTTCACTGCCTAAATTACTGAATAACTCAAAAAATTTACTTCTCATGTAATTCATTTCATGTTTCATGTCAGGACACACGGATAAATGAATAACACAACCAATCAAATAAATTAACAAACAAATAAACAAACAAACAAATAAATCACACATTTACAGCATATATTAATACTTAAATAACTGCAGAATTTTGAAAAAAGCATACATACAAAGGCACCACAACAGGGCCAAGCTGTCCTTGAATAAATAAACAAAAGTGTTGCTCTCTCAAAGACCCAAATTGTCACGGTTCAGGTCGGCGCCCGCTGGAGGGCACCAGCGGACTCTGCACCGGCACTTTCAGGTGCAGCCTCATCTA
>JBBJLS010000011.1:5786611-5809940 GCA_037577275.1 Bryconaethiops microstoma
TTTGTGCACTGGGACACAGTCATGCTGGAATAGAAAAAGTTCTTCCCCAAACTGTGTCCACAAAGTTGGAAGCATGGCGTTGACCAAAATGTCTTAGTATGCTGAAGCATTAAGTTTGCCCAGAGGCCTTACCCAAACCCTGAATTAAGAGGTGTGTCCCAATATTTTTGTCCATGCAGTGTACCTTGAAACAATGTCCCTCCTCTGAAAAACCGAACCTGTAGTAATTTCATGGCATAGTTTTCTATGACTTAGCTTTTAGACGTCTGGTTCTCATCACACCTGCTGTAAACTGTTCTGACTCCAAGTTTTCTAAAAAAGCACATTTCACATCAAACCACTCGGAAAGACCATGTTTACCCATTAATGATTTAGTTAAGAAGGGGTATTCCCCTTTAAAGATCTTAAGGAACAGAAATCAAATACATTTACAAGAAACATTTACAAGAAACCCAGTCATTTTGTAATTACTGCTGGATATTTCAAATACAATTAGAGCAATCATACATTATTCAAGCATTAAATACAAACAAGAAATTTTTGTGCTCTTGCATTTATTTAACAAGATTTCACCTCACATCATTACAAAACTAATGCCTTGAAACAAGAACAAAAAAATCTTACACCTAAGTGACAAAAAACTTACTTTCTGCATCACTATGCAGCCAAGTGCTTGCACAATAAATGCTGCCATTTGTCCAAAAGGTCTGTGTGGAGTAACAGTGTGGTCCTCCGTCAGCAAAAGCCCTGAAAACCGCAGCTGTTCCTTTTCATGCTGGTTCTGTTAGAAGCTCAATCCAGAGTCTATGGTGAAACTAAGGAAGGTGGTTCAACTTCACATCCAGCCAACTCAGGCTGCCACAAGGGTGCCTTACAATGGCAGATACAGTGAGTAATGGGAGCATGTCCAGCGTCTTACTGGTTTACTCACTCTCCCAATGACTGGCAGCTTGTGAGCATAAGCCCGAGGTGGAAGGGAGCTGAGTGTTGGGGGTGGAGTAAAACTTGTCTGAAAGCGTCGTCCCTGGCAGCGCCGGCCCATCTGCCGTCCACCAATCAAAAAGGAGAAGGCTGGAGGGCCGGCCTGGGGAAGTGGAAAGCGAGCTTTTGGGAAAATGTCTCGGGACTGGCTGGCTGATCGCCCTGGACGGGAGGAGGAGGACCTGGAGCGAGGGACCGAAGATGATGAGGAAGAAGAGCGGGCCAGAGACCTGTATGTATCAAAGTGAAAAAGAGAGTCAAGTGCATGAAATAGCAATAGAAAACCATTCTTGAGTTCTTACTGCACTGATGTAGTCCAGAATGTGACAGAGTGCAATGTAGAATCTGATGCATAAAAGCTTTGCAGAAAAAAAAGACAGGCATGTTGCCAAAACATATGCCACAAGCCTTTTCTGTCAAAAAAGACCCTTGCTTTGTCATAAGTGGCAGTGGTAGTCCAACTAATGGCTACTGAGTCAGGTTGTCAAGTCAGTGTTGGGTCTTGATTTGAAGTACCTACCTCCCTGGTGCTGTAACAGCCAAGCTTGGTGGTGCTGGCTCAGTGCGTGGGCTTCCGTCCTGTCTAGGGCTGATGTTCATGTTTGCAGTGAGCTGCGGCATTTTGCGAGTGCTCTCCAGGTTAGCCGTACCACTGCCTGCCTCCTTCCTAGCCTCCGAAGACTGAATGGGGGTTGCAGGCGGAGCGCCACCAAGTTCAGGCCCAGTGCTGAAGCGGACGGCCAAACTGTCTCCAAAGAAGGAATAGAGCTCACAGTACATAGCAGGGAGAGAGACGGGGGTCCACTCCTCCCACTGGCATCCTGCTCCACCTGCCTGCAGGTGGCTAGCGATGCCCAAAGAGGGTTCAGATAGAGGTTCAGGAGGGGGGCTGAGGCCTGGTGAACTCTCTCTGAAACCCATCACCCCTCCAGCTGAATTCTGAAGACCAGCTGTGCCACTTTCTGCAGACGCAGTCAGACTCATAGCCTTCATCTTTAACAAGCGCTCCACTGCCACCTGGTGGACAGAGAAAGATCAAGAGCGTATGGTGGTATCTGGAGAAAATGTTATATATTCTCTGAACACAGGATCTGGTCAACAGTTAGCGCCATTTTACCACCACTTTTCATCACAACCTTGTTTCTCTGGGGCAGACAAAAATAATCAAAACATAATCTTGCGGAAATGTTATGCGCAATCATTTTGTATGTAAGATACAGAAAACAACAATAATGAATAAAAAAACTCTGTCAGACGTGAATGAGGTTCAGGTTGCGCACACTGTAGCAGCATGGTGTGGGTCACAGATTTAAACTTACAAACTCATAATGAACACACAATGTAACTTACAAGAATAGCTCCATACACTTTGTGTCCGTCTGCTTTCACCTGTGCGTTGGACACAGAATAATCATCCAGCACGGCCTGCAGATTAGCCCAGTAGGCAGGCAGGTGGGGATATAACACACGTTCAACAGCCTAGTGCAAATACAAAAACAAACATCCACATCAGTGGGACAAATAAGAGGGAGAGGCATTTCATGTACATGTCCAGCATGTGTGCAAGTTACCTTCCATCCGAGAGCATGCAAACCAACCACAGCACCATAGTGAGAACACAGAGGCCGCACTGGGTCTGAAAGAACCTTCTGCAGTGACAGCAGGATCTGATGGTACAGTCCACTCACCAGGTCACCATGAGTCCTACCCCACAGAACACACAGTGACTTTAAAAAAAACATTGAGAGATAAACCCCACTCTACAGAACACTTCAAATATGAATGAGATCATGCATTTGACCACACATTTAGACACATCACAGGGTACATGTTGCTGTAGTTGGGGTTAATTTTCTAATTACATATTGTACTAATGAATGTGTTTTTGGCAACATAGTGTATTAGTGAATGTGCTGGTAATGGGTGATGTACCAGAAGATATGGCTGAGAAGCAAAGCAGCATAATCTCTCAGAGTCCAGTGGTCATTGAGCGGATTAATGGAGGCAGCAAGTGGCTCCAGGATGCAGTACATGACGCTGGAGACGAGACTCCGCACATATGAGCCCAGATACAGATATGGGTTCTGAACCAGGCTCTTCACCATGTGCAGCAGCCTGTTTAGTTGGTCCAAGTCATGACTCACTGACTTCACCTGAAAGTGATAGAATACGTTTATGGTTTCAGAAAAGAGATTAGGCAGAGAATCTACATTTACAGTAGTTTAATCAAAGACTAAGCAATCAGACTCATTAAGAGATAAGCAAAAATGTCACTAAACTGCGGCACTCCAGAACTGGGTTGGGAAACCTGTATTTATGAATACCAAACATGTTTAGATAGGAAAGCCACTTACTCCACTTATGACATAAACAAAGTAAGGCAGGAGGGCAGCAATCTTGGAGTTGGACTGCAAATCCAGCAAGGCAACCTAGATGTTTTGAAAGGTATAGCATGAGATTTGAAAGTCTGTTTTTAATCAGTTTCTAATCAATATAATTAGTCACTGTATAAGGAAAAGCTTATACCTTCATTAGATGCGGATCCTCTCCTAATATGGCTCTAGTAATCTGCTGGTAATACTTCAGTAAGTCATCAGACAGAGACTGAACAGCACTGGGGACTACAGAAAAAAAAACACATTATTTCAGGGTAAAAGTGTGCTGTAATGTTTAAGTGAACTAAGATTGGAAGTCATAAGAACTGGCCATTACATGCCATGCCTTGAAATAGAAAAATGTATTTTACCTGTGCCTTGTGGTTCTAGATTTCCTTTTCCATCGAGGTACGACACATGCACTGCCGAAGAGACAAAAACGATCAGCACAAATCTAAACACACTACAGCATCCCCAAACAGAGAATGATCATAGTGTCCTACCTCGCACCATAGTCTCAGCACAACCCTTGGGAATGTTAGTGGCAAGAGCCAACTCTACTAAGTTCACTTCCCGATCCTCAACAAAGAAAAGCTCTCCCTCTTTCAGGGGGCGGAATGGTAAGGCATCTTGGGCTCCATAACCACAAATGGTCTATAAGAGAAACAGAAAGAGAAAGCATTGCACACAACAAACCATAAGTTCTCCTCTGTGTAAAATTTTAACAAGGAGGCAAAGTTAAAGTTACACACAGCATACTACAGTAAGTCCATGGTTGCAGTACAATCCTATGGTAAGCCAGTTTCTACAGCATTGAATTTTTTTAAATATGAGAAATCTATTTCCAAACTGTAAAATGCTATTATAAAAACATAGTAACTGACATGCAAAGTAACTGACATGTTACATTTTAGCATGTAACATTCCAGCTCTCAGTAGTCTGAATTCAACGTGTTTCCCAATGTTTCCCCTTTGCAGGTATGAATTAAATATTAATGTATGCTAACAACATTTTGCATGTTGAAAAGCCTTACAACAGTTACAGCTACACTATATGGACAAAAATCTTGGGATGTGTGACCATTACACCAACAGGGACTTTGCATTCAAGTACATAGGCTTAATGTGGAGCAGCTATAACAGCTTCCACTCTTCTTGGAGGACTTTTCACAGGATTTTGGAGTGTCTCTGTGCCCAAGCATTCTGTAGAGGATTTAAGAAGACAGGCACTGATGTTGAATGAGAACGCCTGAGGCCTGGCTTGCAACATCCGAACCAGTTCATCCAAAAGGTGTTGGATGGGGTTGAGGTCAGGACTCTGTGTGGGCCTGTCAGGTTCTTCCACATTGAACTCATTCAACCATGTCTTTATGGACCTTGCTTTGTGCACTGAAGCACAGTCATGCTGGAATAGAAAAGGTTCTTCCCTAAACTGTGAACACAAAGTTAGAAGCATGATGGCATTGTCCAGAATGTCCTGGTGTGGTTTTCCTCAGGACCTTCTACCGCTGTGCCATCGAGAGCACCCTCACTGGATGACTCACTTCCTGGTACGGCAACAGCACCGCCCACAACCGCAAAGCTCTGCAGAGAGTGTTGCGATGCCCTGAAAGGATAATTGGAGGTGAGCTACCCTCCCTCCACGACATCTACAGGAAGCAGTGCCTGAGGAAAGCAGGGAGGATTATCAATGACTCCAGTCACCCCAGTCACAATCTGTTCAAACTACTTCCGTCAGGCAGAAGGTATCGCAGTATCCGGTCCCGAACCAGCAGGCTGAGGGACAGCTTTTTGCATTCATGTGTATATTCTTATTATTTCCTTTATTGTATGCCACTATTGCTTGAGAAAGCTTGCACACACGAATTTCACTCGTATGTACTGTACCAGTAATGTGAGGTGACAATAAAAGTGATTTGATTTGATTTGAAGCATTAAGATTACACTTCACTGAAAGCAAGGGGCACGCCTGAAGAGGTGTGTTCCAATACTATTGTCTATGTAGTGTAAGTTACCTCAACATTGCTCCAGCGAAGTGCTCTGTTGAAGTCCTCTACAGATAATTTTCTCCTCTTGGCGTGCCTCATGAACTGCGAGCTGTTCTATGGAGTGTACATATGTGAAATCAGGAATAAGGCAATTTTCATTCATTTAGCGGCTAATGTGGTCTCTCATAGTCACGCGTGAACACACCACAGCACGGCCAACTCCCTGACCAAAAGGCCACCAGCTGCCCCTGCAATCAGAAGGCTGTGGGTTTGAATCCCAGAACTGCCAGTGGCACCACTGAGCTACGCTTTAGCAAGTTACCGTCCCCACAACCTTCTGATCACAGGGGCAACTCCCTAACCGCCAGCTGTCCCATCACGAATGGTCTGACCAAGCAGTGTGTATACTGGTTCATTAAGAGTAAAGTTACCTGTGTGGCCTCTCTGAGTCTGTAACACACATCTTCAGCGAGCATCGCTGCCACATCGTCCCCCAGCTCCACCCCTGCACTCTCGGCCATTAATTTGATAGACTCTCGGGGCACCTCGGCGAAACGACGCTCCTCTCTCGTCTCAGTCATCTCCTCGGTAAAGTCTGAATGCTAAAGCTGGTCTTAAATGTGTAAAGGTAGTTCAAAAACTCCCAACTGTCCTTCTGAAACACCAGCCTTTTTCACAACTGAGCTACAAGGTGCTAGCTACGCTAGGCTAGCTGGCTCTATGGCTTTCACAGCCAATTACTGGCATTTTACAACTTAATTTAGGACACAAAAACAGCAAAAAACGGAGTAGTTTGTACTTTAAGATAGCTCCATTACGAAACTAACTCGATCCACCTTAAAGCAGTGCAGCGCCATCATTTAAGGTGAAACCGTTTCATCCTAAACCCAAACAATACCTCCTTAACTAATGCCTTTAAAGAGAGCTGCGCTGTCCCCGTGTCCTCACAGGTTGTAATGCAGACATCTGTGAATTAACTATACCAGTGTTTACATTTATTTACTGTGAAAATAGCTGACGTTAACTTCCAGCATGCGCCATGGTACCAAAATAAAAGCCCTGGTTAGACTGCGCATGCGTAGACAGGATAAAATGAAAATATTGACAATTAAATCCACCATAGCGGTGTGGACAGCGATATCTCTGCATTTAACTCAGTGAAGCAGTGGGCAGAGCCCAGAGAGCAGTGTGTGGGGAACATAGTTTGCTCAAGGGTGCTTTAATGGTGCCAGCAGCAGTCCTAGGAGTCCCCACACCCTTGTGATGGCAGGGGCAACTCCCTAACCACCAGCTGCACCAAAGCCCTGCCTAAACAATAATGTACTTTTGAAGTAATGTTAAAAGTTCAATAAGTTGTTAGATAAAGACTTGACAAAACTCCATGGTAAAGTGTGCAATGCTTAAGTGCACAAAGACTGGAAGGCTTAGAGTTGGCCCTTACATGCCTCATGTCAAATGTTCTGAGTAAAATAGTGAGTCAACCAAAAACCCACTTGTGGTTCTAGATTTCCTTTTCCATTAAGGTAGACAATATTTAGTACATTGTTTTGGACACAGGCTAATGGTGTCCAAACTTTGTTACCAAACTTCAGATCAAAAGAGACCAATGAAAGTTAGGAGGTTTTATTAAGATGGAGGTAAAAAAAAAAAAAAAACTTCCACCCTCAGACAATAATTTAAGTACTAGAATTAAGTTAAAATCCATAAATAAATTAAAAAAAAAAAAATCACATTCACATTATGTTCAAACTACTCCACAGCATATACACAGATTAAAAGTCATCTCATCAGTTTGGTTTGTCAAGTCCACCTCAACAAATAGGACAGACTCAACAAGCAGAAGGTGCTAACCATTTAATTACACCCCACCCTCCCCTAATGAACTAGACTGCAAACCATTAAAATTCTTAAAAAAAACCCCCACAAGATTCAGTCTCCCCCAACAAGACTTAGACCATTAAAAGCATCAAGACAGTAGTGCTTGGTCCAGCATATTTTGTGGGCTCAGATTAGAGGCTTGTTCCAGCTGTTGGAGTCGGATGGCCAGTGGCAGCAGCAGGTCATTGAGGTGCTGGCTGCTGAAGGTGAAAGCATTGTTGGCCATCACTTCTCCTGATGGGGGTGTAATGGGATCAGAGTCATCAGGTAGCACAGGTGAGGGCAGCATGGACTGAGGGGATGAGGAGGTGGAGGAAGAGGAGGGTGGGGAGGGAGACCGCGTGTCCGAGGCTGGAGAGACGGCCCTTCCTGACATGTGGAGAGACCAGGGGGTCTGGTTCAAGTCGAGGCCCTTCACCGTTTTTGGTAGCCCATGCTGGAAGCGACAGCGAGTGCCATACAGGCAGAAGCCAAAAGAGCTGAAGGTGCGGCAGAGGGCCCCACGAGGCTTCCACTCACTGGGCCATGAAGGTGGCTGCCAGGCGTTCTCCTCTGTACCATCATTTGATTCTGAGCCACCTTCAACATGCAGGAAATGGCAGCGGGTTCCAAAGGGGCAGACTCCAAAGGCACGATACGTACGACAGGGCACATTCCTACGCCTGTGGCGAACAGGCCTCTGCTCCTTCAGGCTGTGCACAAAGAGGCAGCGGGTGCCGTACATGCAGTAACCCGCCGTGTGGAAGGTGCGGCACAGCTCCGTCTTGTACTTGGGGTGGCGGGAGGGCACATGCAGGTCATGCAGGCCATGAGCAAACTGGCAGCGCTCTGCATACTTGCATGTACCCGTTTCAGCATAGCGGCTGCACAGCTCTGTCTTGTAACGGGTGGAACAGAGCCATGGGCTGAGAGGTGGCGATGGGGACTCAACCAGTGGAAGCAGGGCCTCAGCCAGAGACTGACCCCCATTAGCCAATCTCTCCCCTGGGAAAAAGACCTCCTCCCCACCATCTGAGGGAAACGGGTCATCCTGGCTGATCTGAGGAAAAACATGACAATATTAAGCATCAGACCATGAATTAAAGCTAGACTGCAAGAAACCCTGTTCTAATTCTACAAGACATGCCTTCATTTATCCTCCATCACAGTAGCACACTAATGTACAGTTAATTGTGTACATACACCACATATGGGCAAGAGTATTCAGACACCTGACCATTACACCAACAAAAGTTTAATTACACTGCATTAAACAGAATATGGCGTTACTGCAGGAGTTCAACAGATTAAGGGTATCCAACAACCTAGGACCATGAAAATAACAGCAGTAAAAAAGGTTGACATCCTTGCTTCTGTTGCAGTTTAATACTTCAGCCACTTACAAGCAATAAAGATCAGAATACTCAAATGCAAGCAAGTCAGTTAGACCTGGTACTATTTATTTCAGTGACCCATGCTAGTAAGTTTTACACGCTAACCTGACAAGACAACAAAAACAATCCTACCTCAAACATCCCTGCAAGATCTTCTGATAAGTGCACCAGGGTCTCCACAAAGTTCAGTTCTCTCTGAACCTGCTGCAGCCTTCAGTCGTACAATAGAACAGCCAGGAGGACCCTGGGCGGCTGTGTGTGATGGAGAGATGGAACAGTGCAGGAAGGACGTGGACTGAAGCCTGGGTCACACGTACTGATCTCAGATCGCCTCTGCTGTTTTAAAGCTGCTCCAGACTTCCCGCGCTCCCTTTAAACTACCATCAGCTGCGGCCCGGAGTTCGAACTGACCAATCAGAGAGCGAGACGGGCCAGCTATTCAATTTATGTAAATGAGATTCACGGCTCTCTGCCGCTGTCTGTCTGCCTCTCTCTCTCATTCCCTTTTTCTGTCTGTTTTTGTCTCTCTCCTCTTTCTCTCTCACACTTCTCTTTTCTCTCTCTCTCTTCTGTTCTCACTCACACTTCTTCATTCTTCTCTTCTCTGTCATGATTTGTAGTTTATTATAGTGATTATGGCTCTTTTTTGTGACCCAGCTCATTTGATTCAGCTCACCAAGGAGAGTCGACTCTTTCCGCTCCCAAACGGCTCTTCACCATTGCTATGTGGGCAATCATAGTGTAATTATAATAAACCTTATCATCATATCAGAATGTTACATTATGTTTGGTAATAAACGATTAAAAACGTTAAACACTCTTACACGTGTATTACGGAGCGGATTCGAAGGGCCGCCCGGTACATCGGTTCGTGACCAGCACTTCTCCAGTTCAGTGTTTGAGATCGAGACACAATAAACATCGTGCACTAGTGGCTTTAATGGCCATCTCCTTTAAACACACACAGCTCTCCTGGTGATTAGTGATCACACCTCGGCTGTGTTAATTTAATGACTGTCTGAGATGAGGAGGTCGTCCAGTCTCATTCCATCCTGTAAACTGCTGAAAAACTATTATTGAACAAAACAACAGAAAGCTCGTGTCTGTCTTTATAAACCTGATCCGGGATCTTAAAACGATAACCCCCACCCCCTTGTTTCATAAATAAAGTTATTAGTGCTCTGAATTAGTTGTTTGTTTAAAAATGCTGGTACTTCGAACAAACTGGATGCAAGTGACTGAAATGTGAAGCTACATTATCAATAAATTAAAGTTTTAAATGAATGAATGAATAAATAAAGCTTAGGGGATTAGAGTCGTGTGGAGTCAGACAAAAGAGAAGTTATATCTGTGGGTAATAAATCTATATGCAGATTTGTGAATCCAGTTTTAACTGCTTAAAAATTTATGATCTCTTAAGTGAATTGAATTTCATGAATCTGTATTCTAATAATTGTAGTCCCTGAACAAAGAAAACCATCTCCACAAAGCTTTCATGATGACAGATGACTAAATTACAAATATTTTTTCATTCCTTTTTTTTTATTGTCACAGCAGCCCTTAAATAACTTAATCCAGCTGTGTTTAACTGTATATGTATTCCTGTGCAAAGGGTAAACAGAACTCCTAGTTTAAGGTGTGATTAAAAGGAATTTCCCCATAAGGAATCACAGATGAGAAAAGGGGACAGCGTATGACCACAAAGAAAAAAAAAATCTTTATTTCTTTTCTTATCAAGATGCAATAAAGGATAGACATTAGAAGAATAAAAAAAAAAAGTCACTGACATACAAAATTGAACCTACCTTAATGAACTGGTTTACCCTCCCCTTCCCTCGGACCCAAACCCGAATGGAGAACAGCATGGACATGTATTTTCAGCCCTCAGCTAAAGGTAGCGACAACACAGGCTACCACTTTTCATATAAAACCAATGACACAATTCGGAGAGGGACAGGGGACACGTTAACATTTATTTCCAACCTTTCTGTGCAGTGCACACTCATGTTAAGAAACCTTACAAAACCCCTAAAACCGGGGAAAAACAATTTACAAAGGGAAAATGGTGTAGAACTGTGATTGACAGGTCACAGAACCATGAGCGAACGAGCAAGTCCAATTGTTTATATGTCAAAAGCACAAATAAAACCAATAATTGAGGATATGACTCAGTATCAAATCAGTCTAGAATCTATTGGAGCAGTTACTAAAAAAAAAAGTCGTCATTATCAAAGAGCATTTTTTCCTCTCGATTCATAACTACTCTTACATTATCTACAATCACTAGGATACCTTACACTGAGCTCCATTCTGAAATTCAGCCACTGGGTTTTCAGATAAATGAAGGATTTGAGCGTCTTGGCATACACAAGAGAAAGTAACTGGCAAACCTAAACTTGTATGGCTTTATTTTTTTCAATACGCACAAAGGGCAATCTGGCAGAGGCTTACTGATTGTGAGAAAACTAACCATTTTTCTGGTCTTTAGAGGGAAAAAAATAACCTGCAAAACTTATCATTGATCTACAAAAAACCACAGGGTTTCTCTGACCTACACTTACTCTTCATACCAACACCTTTTCACCTTGATCTGACCTGGGAACGTAATTAGGAGCCATCAAAATTCTGTCACCGTTAGCACTAAGAAAACATTTCAAACAGAACCCAGCAACACCCCCAAACATCAGAGCAGATCACTGTTGTTAAATGGTCAATCTCCAAAACACCATTTCAAAATCACAGGAGAAAAAAAAAATAAACAAACAAAAACATTCCATCATATATTGCTGAACGATTACAACGTACATTTGGAAAAATACATGTGGGGACATAAATAATAATTAAAAAACCCAACAACAACAACAGGAAAAAAAAAAACAGTTCTAAACCTGAGTCCACTGATTCATAGCATGAAGTAGAGGGGACACCTCTGTAGTCCAAAGCTCTGGTGTCCATTTGAGCTGATTTAAGAATGTCAAGAGGGATGCCTCAGCCTGGATTAGACTGAGGAGAACTCAAAACTGATTGTGGGGAAAGTGGACATACTACAGGTTTCCAAGTCTGAAATTGACTATAGTGTGGAGGAAATAAGCAGGACAATTTTTTCTTTTTTAAACAAAGAGAAAGATGAAAGACATGCCAACCCCCCCCTAATTCAGACCCCCACCCCTTCTTAACCCAGCATTAAAGATACCACTCCTGAAAAATGTTAATATTTACACAAAAAAAAGATCGACCTGGAGGAAAAAAATAAAGTGTGCTTTATCACCATTATTTCATGTTGAGCATTATTTGATTTAAATTACACAGTTAAAAATATTTTTAAAAAGAGGGAAGGGAGGGAAAGGAGAGAAAAAAAAAAAAACATAACACTGGAATAAAACACAAAGTCCCTGGCCAAAGCCTGGTGTATGCTGCCGTGTGATTATGTGTCGGGCTTATGCTGGTCTGTGTATCTGTATGTTTGTTGACAGAGCTGTCAAAGAGAATGCGCAACAGTATGTGAGAAACAGCAACAAAAGAAGAGAGATGGACAAAGAGACAGATAGAAAGACAGCGAGAGAAAATACAAAGCAGATGCATGTGTGCGCACGTGTGTGTGTGTAGGGGAGTGTGTGAAATCAGGTTTTGGTGGGTAGTAACCGAAGGAAAGAGAAATACACCTAAAGATGGTGGGATGTGATGGCAGGGGGTGTGGCCTAACAGAAAGGTGCTTTAGTCCTCCAGGACAATGGGCTCGCTGGTACTGGAGGGAAGGATGGGCACAGGAAGGGGCCGTGGAGGCAGAGGAATTTTCACTCTGACGGGGATGTTTGGTTTCCTAGCTGCCCGTCTCATCTCTGCTTGGGTAAGGTGTTTCCTCAGGGCTCTGGACAAAACGCACACACACAGACAGACGTTAATCAGAATTCTTCATTACAGCAAGTTAAAATAAGTATGCAAATTGTGTCTATTTTCTATAACACACCTGGTGTCTTTAGTAGCCACAAACACTACCGGATTGGGGGCATCTCCTTGGCAGACTCTCTGATGCTTTATTACGGACTGGGAGGACCTCATTGCAGATGAATATGGCCTCCCGTTGGTAGAGAAAGAGTGACCTCCCCCCTGCAGCCAACAGAGAACGGGTAAAAAGAATGTGATTAAAGAAAATACAAGAGAAAGAAAAAAAAAAAAAAAGCAAGAGAGCAACTGCAGCTGTTTTCAGCGTGTTGTGTTATTCTTATTAAAAGGGAATTCTACAGTATCTGAAGTGTTAAATGCCACAACATGCCATGTCATAGGAAGGTATTACATTAAATGATTACAAAAATATTACACAATTCCGGAGGAAAAAAACTATATATTTTAAAGTAGATGCAGAGAAGGGACACAATAAACCATTCCACACAAAAAAACATTTTGAATGTTTTATATCTTAGACTTTTCTAAAACATTCATTTCTGGCAAAAAAATGCAGGGATCTTGGAATAGCGATGAAATTCTCCATTGACTCTACCTAAGGTATTACCATCACTGTTCAACCACAAACAGTTAATCTACCTTTTCCCTTTATGCTCTGATAATACAGAAAGACTCACAGAGCTTCTGCTATCATAGGTCCTCTTCCCAAGCAGGGCGGGGGTGCTGCGGGGCTGACTCGCCTGGTTACGGTTGATAGGAGTGGGAGCACCACGGAGAGCTTTGAGTTTTAGAGGAGCCTGGGCAGCTGAAGAACAGAGACATCACTCAACATACTTCATGCATTATAAACCAATAAGATGTCTTCTGAAATGGGTCTGTTAATTTTGTCCAGTACAAAATAAAAGTTCTTACCAAGTTCTTTAACTATGTTAGCGAGGGATGGTCGTGGAATAATGCGGTTCTTCATAGCATTCTTTGATGCTTTAGGGAGTCTTATCATACCTGAGAGATAAAAGAAACAAAATCAGTGCTATAAAGCAAAAGTCAGATGGAAATGTTTAATATTTTTAAAATATCATTCATTCTTAAAGATCATTGTAGTATCATACAGTGCTATTTAGGAGATGCACACTACAATCTTAATGTTTCTTTTACAAAATTATTTCAAAAAGCCAAAGACATTTACAACAGTGTCTCTATTGTATCTGCAAGTTAAGTTTTCCCCTCTATTCCCTTCCAGTCGTTTAGGATGGCAGTAATGGTGGTGCACTTACACTCTGCTTTGACTGCGTTAGCATTGATGGATGCATAGGGGCGGCGGGCAGCACGGCGGGACTGCAGGATGTCCTGGCAGACGCGACGTGCGATGCGGGTCAGCTTGGTGGTCTGTAGAATAAACGTCTGTCGGTTCTTAGCCAAAAGTTTGGCTCTGCCAGCGCTGCTGGTGAACGGGGACATGCCTTGCACTTCCTGACGAGTCATATGACCACGTGTGGCTGCATCCTAAGGCACATGAGAAGCACAGAAATCAGGACCTGGACTGACTGTCGATTGGGCAATATTACATCGATTAGTATAATGAGAATGAACACGAAACTGTGCTGAGGCTTACCGAGCCCGTTCTTGTAGCACCCTCCAACTGTGTGGGAGTCTTCAGCCCACCATACTTCTTCCAGTAAATCCAACAGGAAGCGCAGAGTCGACACTGCATGTTGGGAGGCCCCCACGCGTACCACTGAGGAGACTGGGCAGCTGAAGCAGCAAAAAGGACATTTCATAGTCCAGAATAAAATAATGTTTACAGTTATAAAAATTAACAATGCTTCACAGACTTCAGAGATTTGCTGACAGTCTTTTAAAAGTCTGTTATTACAAACCACCCCCGGAGTAAAAGTGCTAACCTAGAATCAGTTTTTGAGACTATGGCCATTACAAACACTGATGTACTTGATCCAAGATCAGTTTACAACTGCTTTGCGAATACCAGGTGTTGTCTGAAATGCAGTGGCTCCCTTTAACAACTGCCCACCTTAATAATGACATGGGTGCAGCAAAAGCTGATACAGAGAAGTTTTAAGCGATTTATTTGTGCGGGAAGTATTTGGGTGATTTATTATTGATTTATTATTATTGAAGTTATTGACTTTTGTTTGTTTGCTGTATAAGCCTTGTAGCTCCAGGGCTGAAGATGATGTTTTTGCTGATTGTTTTCATCTACAGTAAGTGTAAAATTGTGTAAATTAGATTTGTCAAACCACATCTTTATGTAGTGCAAACATTATGGCCCCTGTACAATATAATGGCACAGTGTCTGTAAGTAACTGACATGACTGCAAAGCAGAACTGAGTAAACAATGCACAGGCGATGTAATCCCAACTGTAATGTTATGGTACTTACTGTGGCAGCTCTCACAGCACAGGCCTTTCTGAAAGCCGGCAGCTCCGTTCATGCCAGGCTTGTTACCTGGAGCCATGATCTGGTTGGGGTTGGGTTTGGTGCTGGGGGGAAAAAAAAAAAAGAAAAAAAAGAAAAAAAACTTGGTCACATATTTAAAGCAGTAAACACAATCTGAATGGTTTTGAGGGGGATGTTTAAACAGTAAATTCCATTTTATAAGCTGCAAAATTTAGAGCACACTGCAGCAGTAATGAATGCAACCTCAAATTATGAAGTGCTCTAGGAAAGAGTGAGGTCTAAAATCCTGTTTCTGCCCAATACGCAAGCATAAAAAGATAGATGTTACAACTTCAGGATCTGCATAATTGTTGCTAATACAGTAAATACTCACTAGGTGGGGATGTAAACCTGCTTCAGTTTACTGTCTGCCTCTGCGGCCTTCAGTCTTTTCTGAAAATGAGAAAAGAAAAGCATAACTCCTCAGTGCACAAGTTACTAAGGAAATGAACTGGGCCCTGCTAACACTTGGCAATAAATGGATGGATGTTGTCTATATACACAATTAAAGGCAAGCATAACAGTATCTGATCAGATCTAGTTCAGATCCTGATGTAGTTTAATGTCATCGGATCTGTGTGCTTGTGTGCATACATGGGACGTGTTCAGCTTGGCTACAATCACGGTCTAGCATTACCTGCAATTTTTGAGACACATGAATGTGTATGTAAACATACACCAATCAGTCATAACATTAAAACCCCTGTCAGGTGATGTGAAAAACACTGATTATCTCATTACAATGGCACTAAGGTGTGGGATATTACACAGCAAGTGAACCGTTAGTTCTTGAAGCAGGAGGCCAGTGCAAGAATCTGAGCGACAAAACTTGATAACTGGTTCAGAGCACCTCCTGAACAGCAGGACTTGAGGCCTACAACAGGCACATGAGCATTTGAATTGGATCATGGAGAAATGGAAGAAGGTCGTCTGGTCTGATAAATCATGTCTTTAACATCAGACAGACAGACAAATGTGTATGCACTGCTGACCTAGAGAGGAGATGGCACCAGGATGCACTATGAAAAGAAGGAAAACTGGTGGCGGCAGTGTGATGCTCTGGGCAATGTTCAGCTGGGAAATTTGTGGCCTACCATTTAAATGGATGTTACTTTAACACATGCCACCACACAAAATATTGTTGCAGACCAAGTACACTCCTTCAGTTACACATTACACAGTTATCCCACCACACCTGGCCACAATTTTAGCTTTTTCCCCCCTTGACTATGCTTCCGTTATAGCTGCAAAGCAAAATGTACATATCAGTCTTTTCTTTTTCTGTAACGAAGAGGCTGAAACAATTTGCATTGTCAATAAACAGCAAAGTTTGCAGAAGCCTGATCATGCCAGCCTTATTTAGAAATGTAAATACTGCATGGGGAAGTGAGGTAAGATCCATATCTGCATAGAAAAGCTATAATTTGAAGAAGTCAAATTTAAGCATGCCTTGCATAATGACTTAATCACCATGACTTGATGTTAAACCAATTGTACACAGGGCCTAAATACAGAAAAGGGATCAGAAAGAATAAGGCACATCCATTCAAGGAAAGTTTGAAGTGCTGAAGACTTACCTGCTGGATATAACGGTCTGTGGTCTTCCACATATAGTAGAACTGGACCACACTGGCTAACGACTTCCAGGGCAACTAACAAAAAGGGCAAAAGACAGAATTAAACAATCCATATAATGGAGTTAAGCACAAACACAGTAAAAACAGCCTTTTTTCAGATAATCAAAAACATATCTACAGGATATGAGCAGACGAATGAGACCACTGCACAAGAGTTTGTGAACTCACAAAATCCTGGCGAATGTCGTTGAAATCTTTTCCGTATTTCTCCAACGCTTCTTCAAACAGCATGGCCTCTGAGGCACTCCACTCCTCCATCTCATCCCTGCACAGCACGGGCCCGCCCTGGGGCACCAGTGTGGACATGGCCTTGGCCAGGTCATAGCCATTCTTCTGCAATGTGTCCATAGCATGAAACTGGAGAAAGAGAGCATGTATGTTAGCAGTGAATTAATCTCTTCTGTTAACATTTACATGCACATTTACATGCATTTTATTGCAGATCACAAATCAAAAAGCAAGACGTATTAGGCAACAGGATTGATGCTGCGGCATACAAGGCTTAACAACAACCGAGAGTTAGTACAGTAAGACATAAGGTGTGTATGCATGCATGTCCTCTTACCAATGTAATGTCTCTGGAGGCGGCTGCTGCACTCATGTGCAGGCTCGGCTGGCGAATAGAGCTGCTGCAGTCTAATGCACGGGCAAACGTGCCCACAGCCCTGCAACACAACATTAACACCTTAATAAATGCAATACAACCTACTTATTCTATATCCAATAGAGAACATGAGTGAATTCTACACAATTCACCTATCCATCTGTCACTGGGCAGCTTAATGGCTTTTAGTCATTATGTTGCCCACTGCTGGAACCAGCTCCCCATGGAGATCAGTTCTGCCCCAACTGCTGCGAGTTTTAAAAAATAAGCTAAAAACTGCTTGGTTTTCTGCTGCTTTCAGTTAACCAGTAAGATCTGTACAAAACTCATGTTTATCTGAATTCTTTTGCATTGCTTTCCTTAGATTTTTTTAACATGTGTCAATTAATTTTACTATTAATCCTACTTTTATTCCATATTCGTTTTCTTTTTATGCATCTTTTCTCTATAAAAGCACACTGAATGACCTCTTTGCATGATAATGCGGTATACAAATAAACTTGCCCTCCCTCCTGATACCACATGCGAACCCCATGTGCACCCAAGAGTCCAGCCATTTTAACAATATTAACAAGTTTAATGTGCAGCACCTCACTCACCATGCATCAGCCTCTTATTTTTTACATTTTACTTGAATATCTCAAAACAATCCCTTTGAACAGAGCAGCTAAGTGTTTCTTGACTATGCTCCTGGCAACCCACAGCACTACACATTTTTACTATTCCCACTCAAGCACACTTGACCCAGCTCATGAAACGCTCCTAAACCAGTTAAGAGCCATATCAGGTGTGTTAAATTAATCCTCAAAATAATATATTGCTGTGGGTTACCAGGAGCAGGATTAAGAAACAATATTCTACCTTCTGCACAAGCGTCCACGCAATTCAATCCTGCCTTTGATTGGGGGAAGAAAAAAAAAAAGAATAAATAGAAAATTGATTACTTTACGGTCCAAGGTGGTAAGGAAGGAGATTACACACAAAAATAAGGGAACTCAGACATTTAATGTGTTAAATTTGACATCTTATAGCTTAAATGAACATTTATGCTGCTCTTAGGAGTCTTTTTACATATTCCAAAAATTCTGAAGTACAATGGCAAATTTTAAACAACAGAATATAAAGTATATGCATCATCACTGTGTTCTACACACCAGTTAGGACTATCAAGTTTTTCCATTGTGTTTCGTATCGCCACCATGTAGTGCTTTGCATGGCCAACAGACGGCGATACTAAACACAATGAAAAAATGGGATAATCTTAACTGGTATGTGGAGCACAGTGATCCAGGCCTACTTTGGCACATTTTTGGCATTTAAGTTTTACCAAATCCAAGCTAAAAGTTGAGTACAAAAACAAAATACATACAGAAAGGACAACCTGTGTGAAATGTGTGTATTTCCTCTGAGAGCAATAGTTTTCTGATTCTGAAAGCTAAGGTTAAATAAGCATTTTATCTGTTGATACCTCAGTGTGCTGTGAAGAAAGCAGACATATCAAACGCAACACCAGATAATAGCTGGTCCGAGGATGATAAGAGGGATCTGAAGGCTGAACTACTCGATCTTAGTAGTCATCAGTACATTAAAAAAAAAGCACTGTACCATTCATTTTTTCCTTTGATTGCAAAAAGGTGCAGTCTTCCTACAATCCAAGCATACTTTTTCAGAGAAATTCCAATTTAATGGCTGTAGCTTAGAAAGCTGCCTGACATTCTACAAAAGTTACCCCTTTCCAATAAGTAGACACTAAACTGGAGGCTACTTCTTCCATTTACAGGGGGCATACCATTTATAGACTGTAAAAAAAAAAAAAAAGCGCGAATTATTCGATATGTTTTTAGCGCAAAATAATTTATGCTGACTAACATAAGCATAAGCAAACTTCCTCTAACACATGCCTGCTTCTTTGGAAGAGAAATAAACAGTAATATCCCTCAATGCAATATCAACCACATTCACAGTTTTACTAATAAACGGTCATATCCAGGAATATGTGGAATTAGTATGAGCTATGAGTATGGTTTCCATGGAAACGGGAGCAAGTTGTGATCAGATGGTGAATCTGAATGCCATGACTCACCGAGCCACCACAAGAAACTGATCTATCTGGGAGTCCTTCAGCAGGTTATCTGGGTCCCACACCTTTGTCTCCAGTTTCTCCTGTACTCGACTGTCTGTTTCTCCTACAACGAGAAAACAGATTTTAATTATATCCACTTTTTGACTCAAATACTTTTACAGAGAAGACCAATGTTAATCAAATAAACCCCAACAGTAAAGCAAACCCTAAATGAACTGTAACCATTATCAGAAGTTGTCCTTTATTATTAGCAGCATTATGTTATGTTGACCGTATCTTTTCCTCCATCCCACCTTCAGCCAGTTTCTCAGGGATCTCAGCCTGATATTTGGAGCCCACTCTGATCTCGCCCTGGTCAGCCAGCAGTGTCTTCTGGACCGGGTCAAACACCAAGGAGTAGAAGAAACAGTCCTGCAGAGCACAAAACGACACAAACTGTTGCAACACTTCTTTATGAGATTACATTTATTTATAACCGATGTTTGCTCATAAGGTTCACTTAGTTCCCTAATTTTCGTAAAATAATGCAAATCCTATCTTACCTCTCGCTCTAGGTAGCTCGTTAAAACATCCGTCTCATTCAAAAGTGTGACATTACATTTCCCCCTGTGGAAACAAATTAGAGATAACTTAAAAAGAGAAAAACAAAAGCACTTCTTAGAATAAAACCAGCCACACATTGGATTAGTACCATATTAACGTTAATGGTCTACCATTAAATTTGTAGTTATACACACACACACACATATATATATATACACATACATATACACACACACATACATATATATATTTCATAAATATCAGAACAGTCTACTGACCAAGACTAGGTTTTCCATAAAATGATTAAATGAAGAAAAAAGAATTACATGAAGCAGAACAGCATTTTGGTTTTAAAATAAACTGCTACTGGAAAAAAGTCTATGATAAAAGCTACATGCCTTATGTTAGGTGGTGGTAGAAAGTTGCAGACAATTCTCCATGCTTCTGTTGACTACATTTATACCTCTGGATATGCAGCCCAAGTTTCCCTTACTCAGGTAAAGAACCCATGGAAAAGCAGGCCCATGCGATACTCTAATAACTAATACTCTAAACAGATAAAACAATCAATACTGAGCCATGAAATTTAATTTGTCCTATACAAATCCCGTTTTCAGTATGAGTAAAAGAGCAATATTTACCGTATGTGTGTGGCAGGAAGAGACTCAAACTGCCGGGACAGGAACAGTTCTCTGTGTTTAAGCTGATGCTTCTGCTGCTCACTGATTGCTGGCTGTTTGGACTCCTCCTCAAAGTCTCCTGAAAAAAAATCCACACATTCATCACCTCACACTACTCGAGGGTGCAACCACTGCTAACACAAGCATTGAACTGCAACCACATAGTTTGTAAATATCCATAAAATACTGATTCAAGCGTTCACAATAAAATGGTATACTTTGGAGCAGCTGCACATGAGTTTAATGTCAACATGCCCAATATCAAGCATCAGCAGTATGTGCATAAAGCTCTCACAGCATTGAGGTTGAACTGTGTTCTCTGTAATATTGCACTTCAAACAAACACCTATAATATGAATCATCAGTACCTGACATCCCTAATGCTTTCATTGCTGAATGCAATCACATTCTCACAGCAATGTTTCAGCATCAAGGGTAAAAACTTTCATAGAAGAGTAGAGGCTGGTACTGTGAGGAGATTTGGCTTTTTAACAATCTTGATTTCAAAGAAACATTGTATAGGACTTTAATGACATTGCATTTAAATACAAAGAGTTTAATATGGAGTTGGAAGCATTAAGCATTAGGCTGAAGCAGTAAGATTGCCCGTCACTGGAAGTGAGGGGCCTAGCCCAAACCCTGAAGAACAGGGGTGACCCAATACTTTTGTCCATAAATTGTATGGTTTAATAAGGTATGGTGCTTAGAGCAGAAGAAAGACCCTGGGTTGAGTCTACAAAACTTTTGCGAGATCGACTCCAAATAGCTTTGTTTATCTGACTAAAAGACTTAAGTGCTTGCTCATCTCGAAAAGCATGAAAAATTAATGAACTCATGTCAAGAGCAACTGCTGGTGCGAGGTGAGACCTGATGGGACTCTATCAGAAGATCTGAGAGGACTCCACCCCTGCGCTCAGTCAGAGGAAACCCCGTCAATGAGTGGGCGTGGTCTCTGACCACACCCCCTCCATTAACCCCTCCTGCCACTCCAGTGTCCCCCACCTCGGCCAGCCAGCCCCTGCCAGATTTACTAGGAAACCCTGTGCACAAACCTGAGGCGCCCATCCCCCACTGACTAACAACCCCGCCCCCAACACACACATACTCGCGCGCGCGCGCGCGCACACACACGCAAAAAGGATAAGTTCCCTCCTCACACACACACCAAAGTCTCACACGTGCACACGCACGCACGCACTGACAAAGACACTAGAGTTGGCATTAACCCTTCTTGTGCCAGGCCTCGGCAGGTCCCCATGAAGGCTCTTTTGTTTAGAGAGTGATGAACTGAGACTGTGGGCTCAGGGCCAGAAGGAAAAGCTCACAGGAGCCCAGACATGGGAGGGGATACTGGAGGATGAGGGTAAAGAAGGAAGGAGAGTGGAAAGAAGACTAGGTCTTCTGTAACAGCACCATATAAAACATCCACGCAAGAATGAGCCCAATGCCATAAAGAGCAGTACAGCAGAGAACACAAAGATTCGGTCGGGCAATAGGACTGAAACCACACATAAATCCACTGAATAGCCATAAATCCACTGAATAGCCAAACAGACTCTGGGGTGGGATGCTCTGCCTTGGCTGGGACTGTGTTTTCACACCCATTCCTTAAACCTTTAAGGCACCTAAAAATCTGCAAATACTACTGCAAATAAGACTTTGTATAAAGCAGGAAATGAAAATCGAATCCTAGTTTTAGCTAACACAAAGAAGCAGCACTGCCAGGTACTATTCAACACAAAGTATTCTGTCCTGGCTTTGCCATCAAACCTAGACAAACCTAGACTAGCAGTCATCCACACCAGAAATAAAATAATATACTAGGAGTGAGTAATGTGATGGTGTTATTGTTGAGACATAAAATGTTTTGCATATCTTCGCCTCAACTGAACAACTATGAATCGTTCAGACCAATTATAGAAGACCTATAAACAACCTGTGTATTGTAACTATTTATTTCTATAGGTGTCACCCCATCATACACTCGTAATTTATTTCTATGTTCTGTCTTAATTTGTTTCATCTTGCAAAATCGGAGCTCACTGCACTCAGGTTTACATAAAAATCATGACATGAAAACGTCTTCAAATATCATGATAGTATTCACAGTATCACACACCTTTAATGTTGTCTTATAGGCATGCTGGTGTTAGCCTGTAATAGTTCCATTTTCTTTCTGCTACGATTATATTAGCAAGGCTAATGCTGTCCATAAGTACCATGTAATTAAACAATTTTCTGTTGGATTTATTTGGAACACAAGACGAATTCATGAGACAGCCATGTAGACATTTAGCTAAAACCGATGTACACTGGCTAACCTTCCAGAGACGGCCCTCTTTGCTCTTCACCGCCACTTTAAAGGCCCCCTGTCACTCACTTTTTAAAAATTCACAAATGACAAAATAGCTATGACAAAAAAAAAAAAGAGGCAACTTTGTATCCCTGCATATTATTTGTTAAGTATTAGTTTAAATTTGTGAATGCAAAAAAGCAACAGTGTCTACACAATACAACAAACTAACTTTAACAAGGTGAGAATGATATTCCTGTGACATGGCCCATTAACACATGAAGCTATAGTGGAAATGTTGCAGTACTTACTTGCATTGCTGTCTGCCAGAGTGTTCAGATTGCCAGATATATCTCGCCTCCGGAAAAGACATACCACCTTGGCTTCGACATTTCCATTGGCCGTCTGCAAGAGACAACAGACAGGTGAGACAATTAAACAGAATTACAAGAAAGACCTTACCAAGACTTCACTTACTTATTTGTATTTCTTATCTTGTTCTATTTTTTTTAATTTACATTTTATTTATATATATA
>JBBJLS010000011.1:5810040-5838960 GCA_037577275.1 Bryconaethiops microstoma
ATATTATTTTTATATATTATTTTCATTTCCTTTTATTCTTTATTTTTATTTTTAGTTATTAACTCTTTACCTATCTCGGCATTTGTGTGTGTACAGCAAAGAAAGAATTTCATTGCACAGAGAAAATGCAACTTTTTTTTCCCCTGTACATATGACAAACGCTTTGAATCTTGAATCTAGAAGACAAAGAAAATAGATTTTTTAAATGAAAATACTCAAATGTACATCCGGTTGTGTTATACTCCATTCTACTTTATTCTTAAATGAATATTTGTTAAATAAAACAATCAGTTAAAGCTTTGATGGTTCAATCTATATTTTGGTCCATTATAAGGCCATGTTCACACATACACGGGTATTTCTGAAAACTTTAATTTCGTTTAAAAAAAAAAAAAACCTCTTGTCCACACAAGCACGTTTTCAAAAAAATCTCTGTCCACACTCAATCGCAAAAAACACTGTCAAAAGCATACCAAGGTGGCGATATAACCTTCAACCGTATAGCATTGGTGGCCAATCAGAAGTCTTGGAGAGTGTCATTACCAGAGACAGTGTCTGTGTTGAAAATAACATCATCCGAAGCTGACTCTGACGTCTATGTCCTTCATACTGGATGGACAGTAACTCCGCACATGAGTATAAACATGCCAAATCTTCTAATGAGGTTGAGAGCAGAAGTACTTCGTATACGTGGGGCATTGTAGGTGAAAACCTAATGTAAACACGGCGCATACTGTGACATCATATGAGTGGTGCACAGTATGACGCGAAATGGTCCGTTTTTCAAAATCTTTGTTTTTCTTGTCAAACTTCAAAAGTTTCAGCTATAATAGAAAAGAAGTTTAAACAACGTTGACTTACAGGGAAAAAAAAAGAAAAAGAAAATGGGAACACACCAAGTTCATCTGATTTCTTATGCTGTTCTCCACAGTAGTGCGAGATGGTTACATAAATGCATTTTAATCCCTGCTTTGAGAGACAAGCTAATGTCATTCTCTACATTATATAAGAGCCTCAAATGGCAGATCCTCAGCTCCAGCAGTACACTGTGCTTCGCAAGCTGTCTAATGGGTTTACACTATACACAAACTCCAACCAGAAAAGTTGTTTAAAACCAATATGGTTAAGGGTAAGAGAAAAGATCTCTTTTCTTTTCAGCCATAAAAGCTTTTTTCACTCACAAATGCTCAGGACCGTTCACTTAACCCAAACATGCTAATATTAGCCATGTCTGTAGTATGATTCCATTAAACCCACCTTGTTAAGTTCTTCTATTCTGCGGATCAGGTAGGGGTTGCTGGATGAGTTCTCAAAGTACACATAATCTGTAGGAAGTGAGGGAAAGAGGAAAAAAGAAAGAAAAAGAGTAACAGATTATTAAACAAGCTTAAATTGAAAGTGGTGTCAAATAGCCCAGATAACATTAATGATCCAATAAATGCAGCGTTTCACAATGTTAAAATTAAAACAGTTCATTAAGAGTGAAAGGCAGTAATGCAAAATTAAAACAGGCTATGCTTTAGTTACATGAATTTTTTAATAAGCACTTTACTATTTATATTTGTAGTAGTAATAATCTTCAGTGACCAGCGTCATCACAGTTACCATTACACGGTCACTTCCGAACTTTCAAGCAGCTACTTTAGTCCGCTTAAACTGCCCTGCATTCCACATTCAGTCCAAAGTCAAACACAGATCAGTTTCGCATAGTCCTGTACTGGCCCGTTTTGCTGGATGCTTGACAGGAGTTTTTGTCTGAACATCGCTCCCGAGCTCTAACCACTGAGGTTCTGTAATAACTGTTGATATTTTCCACTTCCACTCTGGCTCCCATCCACTTGAACACTATGATGCAGCTCGCTGAACGCTCACCCCAACCTGCTCACAACAGTCATCTTACACAGGAATGCACTGCTCTGTTTGAACGGCAGTTCTGTATCACTTTTAGACTTACAAACATCTCTTTCTGTTCCTGTCTTTTCAAGGGTGGGGCCTTACAGGGTAATGACTATGTAAATACAAGCCAGATAGAAGTCCTTCAAATAAAGTAATCTATAATATTACTTATATTTGAGAAGAGATTTAATGCAAGATCCACATCCTGAAATCCTTCAGGCACAGAATTAGGTTTCAAAGTAATAAACCTAACCTAAAAGGAGTACTAATAATACCATTTTCATTTACAGCAATTGTCAAAATTATTGCAGAGTGTAAGTGGCCATCTGCTATGGACAGTGTGTAGGTTGAAAAACACTGGAACATTACTTAACTAGAAACAATACACGCATTTATAACTGTTTTAAGTTTTACTACACAAAGTTCATCTACATGACACTTATACTGGTTATAAAATTTATTCCAAGAAAAACATAAGCAAGTGTAATTATCAGGCCTGGACACTGATATTCTTCAACTAAAGTGACGAGTTTTACCATCGGATCGCATTTCAAGATCATATTTGGTTTTAGGCCCTATCTTAGTCCAGGAAGTTGGCCGTTAATAGAAGGTCGTACAGATGCCTAAAACAGCATTTAAAGAGATCACACCATCCAGTACTGTGTATGTAATATGATCTTTTATACACACAGAGGCATACAGATATACTGACACACAAACGTACGTGTGTGTGTGTGTGTGTATATATATATATATATATAAATAAATAAAATGTATGTGTGTAATTATACACACATATATACACACACGGTTTTAGACAGAGATTTTATACACACAAAATCAAGTCTAGTACTGGAAGGCTAATCTTACTGACAAACACACAACAAAGAGTATAGATCTCATGTGGAGGATGACACATTCTAATCAATAATGAGAGAAAAATATGATCAAGCACAGCCAACAGCACACACCGTCTACTTCTCTTTCACAGCCACTTAATACGGGCAAGATTTCTGATAATGATCTTGGTCATCAAATGGCTTTCTTGTCTTTATTCAGCCATGTTCTTAGCCCCTTCCCACAGGGACAAATTAAAATGGAGGTCTCTTCAGGTTCATGCGCTTTATCACAGACAGTGGCAACAAGAAGAGACAACGCTGTGGATCAATACTTTCCCCTCAAAGAGAACATGCCCTTGCTGTAGAAAATAGGGCCGAGCTGACTTTATGATGCCGTTACTTGTAAAGAGGATTTTACAAATAATAAAATAACTGTTTTAAACCCCTTTGATTTAACACTACTGACTGATGTGTTACTTTGGGAAGTGTGTAGGTGCTTCAGTATTCAAATCCTGAAATCAAACTGGATACTTGTTACGTTTTATCACAGAAAAAGAGTTTAACACCACAATTATTCATTGAAATTTCATTTATGTTTTAACAGGACTGTAAACCATGATGATTTTGCTTATATTCATGTATCTTATCTTTACTTCGAACATGGTTACTTTATCATGGACATACTGCACAAAGCATGACTGGGAGTTCAGAGGTACAACAATACTGATATTTTGTTCATATTGTGCAGCCCTATTGCACTAAATGTTGTCTTGCCACAATGTCCCTTGGTCATTTTATATTTATCAAACATGATTAGTCATGCTGAAGTTATTTATATAACACTTTTTTTTCCAAGTGAAATTGGTGGGGGTTTACTCTAACTCTTTTGCAATTTAGTTCGGTTTATGATTACCTATAATCTTTCATCAGTCTACATATTTTTGTTAGATACCCCACTATGCTAAAGGTTATGTTTGTTACGTTTTTAACGATGTTTGTGTTTAGCATTCAAATTCAGTCAATCTGGAGATGATTAAGTGGGCTGTCTAAAATTGAGTTCACAAAACAGTAAAAATATTTTGCAGACATCTTCACCATGGAGAAAATGTCTGAACAGAGCTACGCAGCGCACAGTGAGAAAAGTTAAAATTTTATTTTAATTTTCATCCTACACCGTGCTGACTGTCAAAGACAACCAACAGCAACAGAACACTAAAAAACATGCAGTCTGTGTTTAGGGTTTGCTTGGATCCTAAAATATTCAACGTACGTTTAGCATGCAATGTCCATTTGATGTGACAACAGCTCACAGCGGGAGTATTTGATTGTGGTCTTAGAGGGCTGGTGTCCAGCACAGTTTAGTGATTTCCCTAAAACACATCTCAAAACGCACAGCTTTTTGTTAGGATGCTGGTCCTCCAAACTCCATTCATTAATGCAGCATCCACCAAGCTACATCCCAATATATGCTTCAGCTGCACAATTATTCATGTTCTGCTTCACAGAGGCTTGTTCTCTTAACAGCACAGACGCCATCACACATCAGTCCGTACCTACACTGAGGCGAATCTGCTTGTTACACTTCTCTTGAAAACTGATCTACAAACGTCAATGGAAGCATCCAACTTCACATTATTTTTTAAAAGATATTTTCCAATTTAATTTGTAAACCTCGTACTAGCTTACTGCGTGCATTAACTCTCCCTAAATGGCCCCACACGGTAACACACCTAACCGAGGTAGCGCACCCAGTGTGGAAGGGGTGGCCATTTCTGACAAATTAAACAATAAATCAAACAGGGCATGACGGCACTCAACGATAAAGGGAAAAAAGAATGAAAAAAAAGGTGCCACTCAGTCTCTATTACTTTACTATATTTAACACAGATTCAGAACAAATTCATAATTGTTAAGTGGTTTGAAGCTTACATGGTGTGGTCATTTATTTAATACATTTGAGTACAGTGTACAATGAGCTTGTGTAGCGTCTTATTTGTGTGAGACCTTTTACACGATATAGCTGTGCTGTGTTTCTCGTCCAGCATGCAGTGGTCTTCAGATGACTGCAGTGTTTTTAAGGTTTCTTCAATTGACTTGTTTGACGTTACCAGTGATAGTAAAAACTCTTGATTCCCACTCATGAACAGAACACATTGGGTAATGTGGTATTCAATATTAACACTAACTGATAATGTTGGAATTTAATGGAATTTAATTAATTTAACAATTAAAGACTTAAAACATTTATTGTCGATGTCGCCTGATTATCGGCATGGGTGATTATTGGACCCACTATTCCGCATTTTTATGATTACTGGGCTTTTATCTGACTGCCAATAAAGGAAATTCATTTTGAAATACGAAACATGTCATTAAAGAGCACGATGAGCAAACCTGTTTTCAGCACCACAATCTGGCACTACTCATACTGGCTCAAACTTATGTCATTTTCACCAGTTTCACTTATTTTCTCTAAAAAAATGGGAGCTATTTTATTAAAATTCCCAGCTTAATGAGAAATGTCAATAAAACTTGATGCCTTGTTTTAAAATAACATTGAAAAGTTGTATTTTAATTGAAACATATGCTTAAAGGCATCACAGTTCTCTGTTGGAGTTTGTTATTGTAACGGATGGATAGATATACATATTTAGAGCAAATTATCAATTTTCTACCTTATTGATTACTATTAATCGGTTTTGGCCCTGAAATTATATTTAGCATTGATGAGATTGTTGCAGAAAAGCAGCTGTTGAGCCGTCAAATGGTAAACTCTGTTCTCAATATGGTTCTGTGTCTGCTGTCCACACTCTGATGATCCTGACGAACACTGCTGTCAGGGTTTGGACAGACTAAGACACTTCATGTGATGGGACTACATTAATGGTCAAAGTAACACAGCTCAATCTTAAACCATCTCTCATTAAGGGAATCAAAATTGCAGTACCATGCAAAATTTCCACATGGCATGCTATGGTATGCTTTAGCAGTGCAGATTTGAAGCATCTCCATTTTTAAAAGACACCTACTGCAAAGTCAAAATTGAGCCATGTCTCCTGAGTGAACAGCTGTTTACTGACGCACTAAGACATCAAAGTATTAGAAGCAACCTCAGCAGGTGATGATCAGCAACTTATATACCCTACAAGGAATACAGCATACTGCAAGAACAATATAACACCACAGTAGTGTGTGCGCCCTTGAGTGCTGTCTGCTTGCCTTGCTCACTTTAGTCAGAGAACTCTCCCCCTTATTTACAGACTAAATCAGGAATAATAGCACCAAAGACACAATTAGAGACAACTGTGCAGGATATACTGATAAACCTATTGCCATAGATGTGCAACAACAGCCTGACAGTGTGAAGCTTACAGTATCAGGGCTATAAGAAGTCTGGGTCATGTGGTCAGACTCATCCCCCCCCCCCCTACTTGTATCACAACTGGTTGTGGTCTTGGTTGGAAGGAGGCTTTGTTCCTCTCTCGTGTCCATCTACAGCAAAGCTAGTCACCTTAGGCAATGACTAACTTCCATCCAAAAAAAAGTTTTTATTCTCCTGGATTCATTAGTGCCATGTGACAGCAAACAAGTACTACCAGGAGACAACTGGCTGAAGAGTGGAATAAATTCTCTTAAGTTTATATTAAAATACTTTCAACTAAAGCTTATAAAATGCTGTAATTCCTGACTGACACTTCTTGGACTATCTACCCAAGTGGGGGCTCAGCGTTCCCAAGTTATGAAAGCTCTGCTTCCAGTAGCTTTACAGCAGGCATATTCTGTAAACATGTATTACATCCTATTGAATGATAAATGCTCTGTGCTTGACATAACCAAGTAAAATACAAACTCTTGGTACCTTTTCATCATGCTACTCAACTAAAGCTCACAGGTTGGCCCACAAATATGTAACACAAACACATAGTAAATATCATCAATAGACAACCACAATCAAACATCCACTAACTGAAAATAAACCAATGAAGACCTTTATTTTACCATAAACAAAATGATGTAAGCAAAACGTACATTAAAAACCTTACAACTCAAGCTTTGAATGGCAACATTCAATTCCAAATATTCCTTCCAATCACTGAACTATTCTGACTTTACAAGTTTCTCCAGAAAGACACACTACACCCCAAACAACACTGAATTACTTTATTTACATCTAAATAACTGAATCATGGCATAACTTAAAACCTGCTGTATTTTCCTTTAAATACAATTCAAAAGAAAACTCAAGTAAGCAAGCAGCCATATTAGAGGAATAATTAATCAGAAAAAATATTAACAGCATTTTCCCCCCCAATACTGTATTTGCAATTCTGCAATGCCTTTGTTTCTCAAGAATGCCAGCACACCAATTAACTCTAAATGTAGTGTGCCAGACTGTCAGTTCATGATCGCGACATTAGCATGTAAGATTTCCCCTCAAAAAAATAAATTCAGTTCTTGCGATTAAAAAACAAAAAGAACAAACACAACACACACTGAGTGCAATTTGAATACAAAAACAATTAAACGTTCAGTCCAGTCGCCCCCTGCAAAGCGCAACCAGCAACAAATATCAACTAATAAAGTCCACTCCAAGTCCCATACAGCCTTTTAACTCTATGTAGTTTAACTCCCTTTATTTAAAAGACAGAAGACAATACATGGACGGCTGAACCAGGCATGAATGCTCAGGATGGGAGCAGCAGTATAGACCTCCAGCAGGCCCCCACCATCTGGAGCTGTGAGCCACACGCAGCCAGGAGGCTGCAACCATGGACGAAACGGAACAGGACTCTGAGCAGGAGGTCAAGCTCAACCACACCAAGGCACCACGTCAATACCAGGTGAAACCAAGCCTTTTACTAATGCAGCCTTTACTTATATCAAAGGTAAGGCAGGCATATTTAACTGTTTATGCTGAAACTTTGACGAATCCTAAACAGTATTTTTTATTTATTCAACTTAAAAAGTACTATACACAAAAACTGTACACAGTGCAGTGTTTCCCCTACCATTAAACAGGTTTGAAGGAGATACTATAGAATATAACTGCCAGGCTAATTTATGCTAACACTGTTTGTGATATTCTCTCAGCTTTGACCACAATAAAACTCAATCTGTCTTCACCATGAAAGTATCACTAAAATTCAGATCAAGTCTAGCACAGATCCAATCACTGATGCAACTGTATTACACAATTGATCTTGGTTTTGCGAGTTAAGCTGTTGTCTTGTACTTATAAGCACAGGAGGCTTTAATCAGAGAAATTCTCTGCAAGCTGAAATAACAGTTTGAAGTGGTATGATTGGTGTTGTACATTTGGACAAAGGGTAATAAAAGACACTGATGATCAAAAGCAGATTCCAGTTAAAACTTCTTGAAAATAAATGCGTAGAAAATGTAAAACTCGTGACGCGGTGTACTCAGATTTCCCCCCTTTTAATTTTGTGTAATGACACTAGCTTGGTCCAGCGTGAGTTTAATCACACCACATACATGTGACATGGCTGAAGTTTGAGGACTGTATGGTATGAGAGTTTTCAGAGATACTGCTACTGCCTACATTTGATCTTATGGCCAGGCAATATGGCATTATTTCTATTTTGTTAAATTAATTTTGTCTTGTTTAGACTGATATTGTCTTATCCATTCTGCGTAGCACAGCCGGTGGGTATTGACGGAAATGCATCACTGTATAATGTACTAAGTAGGACTGCATGTGACAAAAAATACTCTTGTACTTGAACTACTGTGATAATTTACATGACTATGCTTTAAGCATACAGAGGATATTATCAGTACTATTACAACAATGAGTGCTTGTTTCATTAAAAGAGTATATTCCTTCATTATATGACGAAGTATTTGTGCATTTGTGCTCATTGTTCTTGACTGGGTTTTTTTTTTTTATTTACATGTGACATCTTTATAATTTCTGATAAACATATATATTAAGATCTGCTGTGTATCATGAAAACTTTCATTTTTAACAAATTCTTCGCCACACTGTTCACCAATATTTTTCTGCATTTGTTCCACAAACTTTTGATACACATATCAGCCAATCACAGGTCTAGACTTCAGAACAAGCACATTACTGTCTTACTGACTATGATAAGATCAACTTATTAGGTAGTGAAATTTGAATAGAATAAAATATTTGAATACCCTGCAGAACTGAAGCAATTTGTTCGGTTTTGACCCAGCCCCAGGGTGGGTGTACAAAAAGGAGTGAGAGTGATCACTTTTAAATGAGGAACAGTTGCTTAACAGAGCAGACTGACAAACAAGAGGAAGTAAAAAAATAAATAAATAAAAACCCATACTTTCAGGTTGATCTACGGCCTTCAGTTCTGAGATCAAGATTTAATTTTCAGTATTTCTGATACTAATATATGCTACACAGCTTGTGATCTAGTAAAATCAATCTCCCTCTCAAACTTTGCTCTAAACAAATTGACCCAGACACCTAGCGTCTGATAGCGGTTTTAAAGAAAAAAGGATGGAAAATGATGGATACTCGGAAAAGAGCCCTCGATACAAGTTAAATTGTCCCTAGACTGTTTTTTTTCTGAATTGAAATCACTACATCCACAAAATCACACTTAAGTATGAATGGTGGGAGATGATGGTTCCTCTGTTCAGTACACCAACAGAGAGAGCTTGATCAGGTTTAATGATCCAGAAGGAGTGGAGGATTCTGAACGGGCTGGAAATTTATTATGAGACACACACACTATCATCGTCACTCTGATGACCTATTTACAGTTTCTCTTATTCCACATCAACACACAACAGGAAGCCACTGAGGACATCCAGCACTGCAGGCGGGTTTGACTTAGACAGATCCAACAGTGTGTCAAACCTACGATCAACAGATCAGCAAATTCAGCACGAATATGTGGAGAAGCAATAGTCTGTTGTCTCGTTTACAGGACTGGTGGAGAGATGAGAAACGCCGGTAGCATCACTTTCACCTGCCGCTAGACAACTACCCGGATTCAGGACTGAGGAGCAAGTGAAGCTGCCCCTGCCGTGCAGGGTTTGAAGCTCTGGTCTAAATCCAGTCCGAGTTTCACAGCAACTCCCAGCGTTAAAGGGCTAAGCACTAAAACCAGACGCTTCTTAGGGACTCTAGATTAACAGGTGACAGTCTAGAGAGTGCAGTTCCTGTCACACATGGAGAGAAAACTGAGAGGAGAAGGTACTCCTGACTGCACTCGGCAAAATCCCACAAAACCTGGAGGACCGTGCCTTTTTTTCGACACCAACACTAAACCTAGTGCCCTACAAGCACTGGGAGTGAATGTATTAGTCGTTTTGTCTCCTGGTTCATTACTTTTGCAGAAAAGTCCAGTTCCTCCACAAAAGCTGGATGAAAACTGCTCAAAATGAGCAGTGTCCGTTAACGGCACCCCAGGATCCCAGGGGGTGATTCGACTTTAACAGTATTTAATCCCCATTTCTTACACTTCTGCTAAAAACTTGAACTTTCCCGGCCAGGCTGAGTTAGGAGAGGTATCTGTCTGGATAGCCCAGCCGGCCCTGGTGAAGAAGGCGGAAATGTGAAAAAAAAACACGCCACAAAACGAGAAAAAGGCGCTAGCGCGCTAGTTAGCATGTAGGCTAACGAGGAGGCTAGCCGCCTGTTAATGAGCCTGCTAGCTGCAGAGGCTAACGTTAGCACACAGGCTAACGAGGGAAGACATAATTACAGTTTTTGGGGTATTTAAAAAAAACACACTCACCTCCTACTCGGTACATGTTGGCCGCCATTCTCTCGCTCCCCAGAACCGAGACGAGCCAAGGGACCCCCCCTGCGGGCTGAAAAAGAGTCTCCGGGCGGGAGAGAGTTCAGTCCCGGCTCTGGAGGAACAAAGCCGGGGAGCCGGCACTGCGAGCCCGGGCCGCGGCGGGAGAAAAGTTCAAACTTTCCGTCACGACGAAGCTCCGAAACGTGCCCGTGTACCCGTCCGGTACCGACCGAGACCCTCCACACCTCCACACCGGCCACCGAGCTCTCAGCCCCCGGACACGCTCCTCCAGTCACCGGCCAGCCAGCCTGTCTCTCTCTCAGTCTGTCTCTCTCTCTCACTCCACTCTTCCTCCCATCCTCCGCGCTCCCAGCTTCATCCTCCTCTTCTTCACAACCTCCTCCTCCTCCTCCTCCTCTCTTCTCCCCCCCTTTTCTTAAACGTCATCTTCGGAAGCTCCTAACGTCACTTAGAATTCGGTGGGCTCTCGGGGCCCCGCCGAACTCTCACGAACTATTACGAACTCCAACGAACTTTCACGAACTCTCAGATCAAAGAAAGCAGACGGCGCGCAGTGTCTGTCTGAACTGATCAGACCTGATCAGTTCTGTTCTGATCTAATTTGTCCAGTTCACAAGGTTCATAGAGACAATCTGGGAACATCTATGGTCCTCAGTACTGTCTGTGCAGACAAAAAGTACAGGTTCTCAGTATTCTAATATTTCACACCCATCATACTCCGACATCAAATGGACATTAATTAAATCCCCCCAGATGAAATGATCTGGACTGGCCTATAAGGGTAGTTTATTTTTTTGTTATTTTTAGTAATTTTTTAGAAGAGGGGACCAATTTAAGCACGATACAACACAACAATATAGAATTACCAATCATCTAATAATGTGACTAATAATAATAGGAATTTCAAACGGTCACATTTAACTTTATACACTGTATTGGCTTTGATACGCTGCTTAAGGTGATACTATACACACACACACACACACATATATGTATATTATATATATAGTATATATATATAAAACGTAATGTCTTCCAATTTTACTGTCATCTTAATAATAATGAATTATAATTTAGTTTTATACAGTAACACATTGCAAAATCTGTTTATCCTTGTGTGTGATCACCCTTATTGTGGTGTGTGCTGAGAAAATTTAAGCAGGTTTTTAAACATTGGTGGCTCCTTGATGTGGGGAGATGATGGACGCGACGCTGGCTCCCCCTGTCGGTCAAAGGCCTACATTGAGCTTTTGTTTTAACTTTGTCTCTGTCCTCTAGGTGGCGCGCCAGCATATCACCACAGTGCAGTCATACCAGGTTTAAACTTCCTGGGATACACATTTTGCCCACTACTCTTTAAAAATAAACCTTTACTCTACTAAATTCTAAATTAGAGGTGTAGTAATAAGACAACAATATAACATTTCAAAACAAGCACAATGCAAAGTAGCTTTGGTTCATGAAAGACTACCTCCCCTTTTGTGTGATCTGTCCAGTACCAGCCCCACCCACCCACAGTCATATTTCAAGTCAAAGTAAATACAGCATCAAGTTTCAGTCAGACTAATCATTTGGGTTTAATAGTGTGATGACACACAGACACATTTAATAAAGCATAGCCAGACAGCGCACAGGAAATGAACAGGAGGAACGGTTCACATCTACAAACAAGCAACAGGTCAGTAATGTAAACATGTACTGCAGTGAGTAAAATACGATAAATGAGAGGCCTGCTTCTGAATGACGGTCTCGGTTGAGTTTCTGTAAAGGCACACATATAAACCTTCTACATTCCAGATTCATTAACAAGAACTGAATGTATGGTCTGTTCACATCACATAAAGTTAAGGGCTTGGCCAGCTTTGGTCCTCTTCTCTATAGAATTTGAATAATGTAACATGTAAACCTGATATAGTGAATGTCAACGCACCATCTGTTTCCTTTTTTGGCCAGGAGAGCTGCTCAAGAACACCATAACATTGTACTTTTCCAGCACAGTCTTGCTAATGCTGAATTATAACTAGGTTGTGCAATGTGATGATCTGGTTTCTCTCCATGCACCTCTTGATCTTTCCCTCTTTCTTCAGTCCAGCTCTTTCTCTCTTTGGTTTCCAGGGTCTGTGGAGCTCATGCAGGTGGAGGGGGGAAGGGAAGACGGGTGCTCCTTGTTGTCTGCAGTCCCTCCCCTCTTAACCCGCCACTGCAGGATGCAGGTGTCCTTGCCACCCAGTGAAAGGAGGTGACTATCACTGTAAGTGAAGCGAACGTTGGTCACATGACTGCCATGGCCCTCATACCTGTGACTAGGTGCCTGAAAATAAAGCAAAAACTACATTAGAAGATCTCTCACAAACCAAACACATTTCCTAAGTGTTCTTGGTCAACGTATCAGTTTGGAGGCAGCTGGTGGTCTGGTGGTTAAGGAGCCTGTGATCAGAAGGTTGAGGGTTTGAGTCCCAGGACTGCTAGTGGCACCTCTGAGGTCCCCCTGAGCGAGGTACCGTCCCCACACACCATGTTCCTGGCTGCCCACTGCTTCACTTGGTGAATGGGTTAAATGCAGAAAACAATTTTGTGTGCATCACACTGTGTGCTGTGGTGTGTTCACGTATGACAAATGGTCACTTTACACTTTCTTCTTCTTACTGTGATGGTGATGACAGTTCAAAAATGTAATTTAGACTAGACTATAAGTAGTATCTGTTTAGTCTTTTAGACTGGGCTATCACCAGCCATACCAAAAATACGATGTGTTTTTTATATTAGCTCTCTCCCCTAGCTCTAGTAAACAAGTGAAAAATTTTGTGGAAATAATTTCTAAACTTTTGCTTAGAATCACCCTGTTCACAATTAGGACACATTTTATTAACTGAATTAATACTGAATTGAGTTGAAAAGTTATTGCTGCACATGCTCTTGTCAGACTATAGCATACTCCTATATTTCACTTCCTTTTTATTTTTTTCACATGAAGACAACCAGAAAAACAAGACTTGTCAGTACAGATAGTTCCAGTTCTGAAAGCTGATTGGCTGAGAAGTGTTTGAAATATGTGACATACGCACACCTGGTTAACAATCGAACATCTGCTCGATTAAACAATTTCCTCCGGGATAAATAAAGTTTTCTGATTCTGATTAATACTAGTTAATTGTCACACTAGGGCTGTGCTTGTTCAGCAGGGAGATGCAGAAGCAGACAGACATTCTCTTTCTTTCTTTATAATAACACAAAATAAAGAGGCTCGATGGCCACCAAAACTCAAACAGAACACAGGAACCGAACAGACACAACTCAGGCTTACGTGCTGGATGTCTGAAATTAAACACAAACACATGTTGCTAATCAGTCCTTCATCTCTGGCCAGCCGAGAGCTCTTACAGACCTCCCTGGCCAGGGATGAGGGCACACCCCCAGTCAAGAAAGGGGCCCTTATTCCTGGGCAGCAGCGGCTGGGGATGTGACAGAAACCCCCCACCCCCAATGGCACCACTCCGGGGCGCCCAAATGGGCCACCAGGCCCAAAAGCAAGGAGGAGGCGGGGACCGCAGCTTGGGAGACCGGTACAGGAACTGGTGCTGGGGCCTCTGGAAAGCTGCAGGCTGGGGCCTCAGGAGAGCGGCAGTCTGGGGCTTCAGGGACAGGTGCCGAGGCCAGAGCCACAGCTTCAGGGACAGGAGCCTCAGGGACAGGAGCCTCAGGGGTGCAGCTGGCTGGAGTCCCGGAAGTGCAGCTGGCGGTAGAAGCTGCCGTAGGACCAGTGTGGGAGGCTGGAGCCATCTTGGCGCCGGGACTGGAGGCTGAAGCTGCCGTGGGGCCGGTGCAGGAGGCCGGAGCCGTCTTGGAGCCGGGACAGGAGCTGCACGTACCCTCTCTGGAGCCGGAGCTTCTTGACCCTGGAGCGTGGCGGCTTGGCTCAGCGGCACTGCGCCGGCTTAGCTCTGCAGCGGCTTGGCTTGGGAGCGGAGCTTCTGGGCTTGGGAGCGGAGCTTCTGGGCTCAGGACCAGTTCCGTGAGCCGATTCAATCGGGCCCAGGTCCCCTCCAACAGCTGCTGCAGGGCGGGAGAGCCCAAGGTGGCAGCAAGTGAGTATTGCTGGTTCCTCACGCTCTTCTGGAGCGTCCTATTCTCCTGCGAGAGGACCAGAAGAGCACCCGGGACACCTCTCTTGTAGCCGGTGTGCTCAGAGTGGGTTTCTTTCCCCGCTTCCTCCTCACTGGCCATGTCTCTGGCTATCTGCTCCTGGGAGAGAGCAGCGACCTCGGCCAGGATCCACTCCTCCCACTCTGGCTCGCACGCCCCTCTCTCATGGTTTGCTGCATCTCTTTGTTTAGTGGGACATTCTGTCACACTATGGCTGTGCCCATTCAGCGGGGAGACGCAGAAGCAGACAGACATTCTCTTTTTCTTTCTTTATAATAACACAAAAAAAAGAGTCTCAATGCCCACCAAAACTCAAACAGAACACAGGAACCGAACAGATACAGCTCAGGTAGAAGCTTTTGTTGACTAGGGGTGTGGCCTCATCCCTGGCCAGGGAGGTCTGTAAGAGCTCTTGGCTGGCCAGGGATGAAGGACTGATTAGCAACATGTGTTTTGTGTTTTAATTTGAGCTTAAATAGCCCGGCGTTGGCTGTCCCACCACCTACTAAACACAAACCAGTCTATTTAAGCTGAAATGAAACACAAAACACATGTTGTTAATCAGTCCTTTATTTCTGGCCAGCCGAGAGCTCTTACAGACCTCCCTGGCCAGGGATGAGGCCACACCCCAGGTCAACAAAAGAGTCCCTTAGTCCTGGGCAGCAGCGACCACTAGTGGCCACTGACTGGGGATGTGACATTAATGAACTGTGTACTTTCATTTGATTACTATATCACTATAAGATTACAATCTGACTTGCTACATGATTCATTGTAAAACTTCTACCAGATTAATATGGCTTTGTTTTAATCCTGATTTAAACAGAAGGAAGTCTCGAATGGTTCTGTACCCCTATATTGTTTAATGTGTTAGTTATGAAATTCTGGCTTGTAATGGCTCTTTGCTAACACGTATTATTCTCTGTCTGGGTGCAGAAGCCAGTATTTTAATTTCTGTAGTAGTTATGCGCAGTTCAACTGTAACCCAACAACCCCGGGTCCCGCAAGTTTGGGTCAGCCTATTAGAAAGTTCTGCAGGTCTGTCAAAAAAGTACAAGGCAGAGCATTAATGTAAGTAACTTACAGAAGCTTTGCAGCTCAGGTTAACGTTCGAGTAGTTGATTTCACATTTTTTCAGGTCGGGCAGGGCAGGTTGGTGCACTAGGTAAGGATTAGGGGCCCATTCGAGATTCAGCCCCGGTATGGCAAAATTAAAGTGCGCTTTGGTGCCAGTGTTTTCGTCATCGTGGTAATTTGTGAGTAAACCACTTAGCATTAATCACATTTTATGTTGTCTTCCATTTTTAAAACAATGACAGGCTGCGTTTCAGTGATTTTATCATGAGGAAGGGGGTTTTAGACATTGCCCGGTCATTATATATGTAATTTTGTTAGAATTGGGTAATGTAAACGGAATGTATAGCAGAATACCACTTAAACTGTCAGAGTTAATTCCATCTATAATACCAAAGAAAGGATTAATCTCTGTTCATATTAAGCACAAATAATCAGATCACATTTTAAAGAAAAAAATCAGAATCAGAAAACTTCATTGGTCCAAGAGGAAATTGCTTAAAAATGCAGCAATAACTCTCTCAATCCTCATGATTAGAGAGGGCACAACATATTAATACTAATTATACTGAATTACTGTTGTAAATAAAATGAGTTTAAATGACTGTTGCATGATTTCATCACTGTTTCACCTCTACCTTCCACCTTCTCCCACAAAACCGCTCAGCAAGCTCAGAGGCTGATGGTGTGTTTTACTCAGAAATGTGTCACGGTACAGAAGGACAACATGTTATGATTTCTGATTCATGATGACTTTGAACTGACCTTTGGTTTAGGGCATGGATACTGGAACAGGTGAACTTTGCAGAAGTCATCGGCCACTGCCACCACTCGCTCGCTGTGAGAGCGACACAGAGCATTGATGTCTGTCCCATCTGAACCCTCCAGCCACACACCTGCATTAAACACAACACCACACGCCGCATTACAGTACAGGCAGTGCACATTATCACCTCAGACACTCCAACAGGAATCAAGTGAGTAATCAGCAAACTCCCTGCAGAAAAGCCTGAGGCATGATTCATAACCACCTAAACCCAGACTGCATGTGTACAACACACTTACCGAGGAACTGCTCTATCATTACTTGCAAGGGAGGATATTACAGGAGAAGCATACATTTAAACAGTTACTCTGAAACATACCCTATATCCCATTTGAGTACATGTGAAAACAGAACGAATAATCAAGATTCTGGATCCTTCAGGTTTTCACACATTCCAGTGCACTTAAGTAACTCAGCGTTCAATTAATCATTAAATCGAAAAAAGGACAGCACTGAAAATGAGTTTGAGGCAGTAGATGCCTCACACATGCACACACACATGACTCAAAGTTGATCTGAAGTGTTTTTGAGATTTAAACTAATGCAAAATGTTGATTCTTTTGCATCTGAAAAGTAACTGGTGATTTGCAGTGTTTCAGTACCACTTTTTCAGCTGAACCGAAACCTGTTTTACAGTATATGATCAAATTAACTCAGTAGCAACCAACATTCAGTGAAGGTAACTTTATTTTCATGATGTCTCTCTTACCCATGACATGGAAGCCCAACACACACGTGTAGGAGGCCCATTCACGGTCCTTACTCTCGAAACGATTTCGCAACAATTTGCAGCCCCCGGCCACATCCCCTGCGTTAAAACAGAAACATTATTATGTTACTCTAGTTCAAAACATGTGGCAGAAGTGCAAGACAGCAGATCACAAATGTAAATACACTTTCACACAAAAGATGGAAAATAAGGTTAACACTTACAGTAAAGGATTTCGTAGTCGCCAGAATTGGACATGATATACTTCCCATCTTTGGACCAGTCCAGATGGGTGATAAAACTGGAATGTCCCTGAAACAACAAAGAACAGACAACATGGTTTCTACACCTTTATATGCATTTTCACCCTTACATAAAGTTATAGAACTGATATATTATCTTTGTTATAACATTTACATCGTGCGAACGTGTACACACACACACACACACACACACACACACACACACATTCTCAAATATGATGACGAATATTCAAAGAAAAGTGCACTTGGTTATACATATCACAAGCAAATAAATCTGCAAGCACAACCCAGCAGAGTTTCCCAGCAGAGTCCCCAGCAGAGTTCCCCAGCAGAGTTCCCCAGACTCTGGTACATCTGTTCTAGCACGCTTCACTTACCGTGCACTTTCCGAAGCGCGTGTAGCGCCGGCCCCCCTCTGTCACACTGTAAATGTAAATGAAGTTGTCATGGGAACCAACAGCCAAAAAGCTGCCATCTGTAGAGAGAAAAGCAGTGAACGCAAGCAAACAGAGAAGAAGTAAAACTTCCAAGTCAACTGTAAGGCATAACTGTAATAATGACATACCATTATCTTGTAATTAAGATATACTGCACGTGTTATAATGACATGCTACAGCACCAAAGAGACAACAGCAATGGATTCTGGCAGGTATGAGACAACCTGTACGCTGCTAGCATGTACTTTTGTATGGAGCACTTAGTTTTTGCCCGAGCTGTGTGATCTGACCTGGTGAGTATCTGAGGACAGACAGCTGCTCGTTTCCATCAGTTAAGTCCGACACAACCTCTTGCGTCTGTAGGTCCAGCACCAGCCACCTGAAAGGAGAGCAAAACACAGCCAAACACACAAAAGAGAGAGGATGGTGATGAAGATGATGAAGATAAAGCCCCTAAACGGCTCATATTCAACATTTTCCTCTTGTTTTATTTGATCATGTTTATATGCAAAAATCTTTTGCTTATAATGTCAATGTTTGTGCAATTTAAAAAACATTCACATTTAACCTCAAACCTAGAGTTAAACAGGCTGTTTCTGTTACTGCCTACATGACTCTGTTTACTGCACCTGTACTGTACATTCAATTGCTATTTTGATGGTTTTTCCTGAACTCAGCAAACCAGGGGAAATACCCATTGTCTTAAAACACATTCATACTAAAAGCCAGTGTGCAGTTGCTTTTGAATATGCCCACTGCTTTCTGCTACAAATATATTTCATGTCAGTAGGTTTTCTTGTGTTTCCTCCGATTATGGCAATCGACTGTTTGCCACAGAATAAAGGCTGGAGTTTTCCTTTAACTGTGTCCACTACTGACATGTGGGCATCTCAATGTGACAGAAACCCAGGGCCCTTCAGAGATTTGCAAGAACATTTCACAAACCACAACTATTATAATGCAGACTCTGTCTTGCATTTGCAAGAAAATGTCCCCAGCCACAAGTTGCATCTGCACTTCTGAATATGTAAATGTAACTGGCTGGGAAGTGCAACAGTGGTTTACCTTCCAGTGCTCAGTCCAACAGAAACAACGGATCCATTGGGACCGAAATCAGCACACAGACCGGACTCCTGAAACAAAACAGAGAGGAAAGTTGATACACTTTCAAACAACAAGCCTTTGTTGTGGGTTCATTGTGTGGATGGTGTTGTTTATGAGCAGTCCGACCTCTAGTGTGGTGCACCAGCCAAGACTGTGTTCCTCAGCATTCCACAAGCACACTTGTTTGTCATTCCCACAGGTGAGGAAGATGTTTTGGAAGGGGTGCGTAGCCAAACCCCACATCTCGTCAACATGACCCTGACAAACACAACCAAGACACGCACGCACGCGCACACACACACACACACACACAATAAACCTGAATCTAATTTCCATCATTTTCCTCTTATCCTAAATGTAGTCAATCAGTCATGACATGGTGGTGAAGTTTGTTTCTTTAATTTTGCACTGGAGCTTATAATGAATGGAAACGTGTACTTGTACTCATATTCCAGTAAAAAACAATGTGCCAGACAGGCTGGTATTTATAAAAGTATGTCAGATAGCTAAAACAAGAACAAGCATATTTATAGGTTGAATTCTGCACTTAATTTTGTAACTGTGTGATGACTTAGGCATGCAGTTTGCACAGTACTGATTGGTGGGCTGTATATTAGCCTTATTGACTGTATATGGCAGACCTGGGCATTTTACGGCCCGCAGGCCACATACGGCCCTTTGGGTATCCCTGTCCGGTCCGCGATATGTCAGTCATAAACACAAATTAATAATGATGTCAAAAAAATCGATTCTCAGATACATTGCTGGTAGACTACGACAATTTTCAACAGGCATTGCAGCCGGCAGCCCTCCCCGGCTACCTGGAGGACCCAATGTTTACTTGACAGCCCATTCGGAATTTTAAGGTGCGTGCCGCTTTTTTTCCTCAGTAGAGACCAGGGGGCGCTCTGGGGGAGCTTTGGGGTTTTGGAGGCCCGAGACTCTCCTCTGGCTCTCTACTGAGGAGGAAAAAAGTGGTACGTACCTTAAAAAAACGGCTGTCAAAGGGCATTTTTCCTCGTAGCTCGGCCGGGGAACAACCCAGTGCCGCGAAATTTTACAGGGACCCTCACGAGGCCGGTCGCGAAGCTCTCCTCCGCAGAGAACCGGCGCGACGGCCCCTGAGCACACTTTAAATTATTTATTAAAAAGTTCCTGGTTTTTTTTTCTCTCCCTGTAGTATCGAAAATAGTATCGCGTATCGAGCACCATCCTTAGTATCGGTATCGAGTTTGATATTTCAGTGTCGTGACAAGCCTAGTAGCAACTATAATTTACTGCTTTTTACAAAGGGAGAAAATTAATATTGAGCAGAATTAAGTTCGTTCGACCCTCCAACACAGTTCAGATTTTTCACGTGGCCCACTGTAGAAATTAATTGCCCAGCCCTGGTATATGGTATAAGGTGGGAATTGTGTCCGTTTAATTTTACACTGAACTATCCCTTTAAGAGAGAGTCTTTTCATGCAGTAGTTAAGACAACAGCACAGTAGTATGTGCAGAATGTTGAAAGACTGGAAAGGCCAACTGATTAGAGAATGCACTGTTAGTCGCTGAGCCAGGAACTGACACTTCGCCAGACAAGGTTTATGGCATAATATTTGCTTAAGATAGGAAAATGCTTATTAAGAAGAAATGGGCATTAAATACACTGTCACACTGAAAGCATGGGATTATAAATCATAAAAAAACCATAGCATAGGCCTACCTGCACTATGGCCACAAACCCATCGGTAAATGTGCCTCGGAGAATTGCGTTCCGGGTCGTTCCAACCAGCAACTCCTCACCATCCACATCTGCGATGGTACGGACTGCTCCAAATTTCTCAAGAATCTAAAGAGATAATGAGAACAGCTTTCAGCTTCTCTTCCACAGCCTGTCTCTATCTCTGTACCTCTCACTCTCTTTTCCCTTTAAACACGCACAAAGGCCTCGTCGGTGGTGTTTCTGGCTGTTCTAGCACTCTTCGTGCGGTTTTTGAATGAAGAGTGCAGTAGGGGGTTGGTCAATCTGATGAATCTAATTGTTGTTATGAGGGGAGGTGTTTGGGGGGAGATGGCCCCAATCGCCAACTGCTTAGGTAGCCCAAGCAGTTGGCCCTAATTTTCCACCAAAAATACACACACACATACACACACATTCTCTTTCACCTCACACTCTCTCTCGGGTGCTAGGTCTGCACTCCAGCGGATGATTCTACGATCTTTTCCGCCACCGCTGAGCAGAGCGCCGCCCTGCAGGACGCAGAGTGTAAAGACACTGCCCTCATGAGCCCGTGTCTGCTTCATTATCTGAAACGTCTCTGTGGAGGAGAGATAGGAGCACAGACAAGTACAGCATTGAAGAGGACAGTAAAATTAGTCTTTTGTTTGTTGTCATTAGTCATTTTAATATTTTGACCATTTAATACGTGCCACTGAAACAAGTGTTTTATGTCAATTGAAACACTGTTGTGTCTTTATGGCCCCCAAAACAGTCCAAATTATTTTTTACATTTATTTACCATTTCCTTTTACATACTATTTTACTTTATTTTCCAGTTCATTTTCCAACCTCTCTTTATCCCTTAGAATTAAACATGCCGTTTTAATACCGTCCCTTAATACAGGCTAATAAACAGATGGGCTCGCTTCTGATTCAAAACTGCAGTTCAGGCTGAAGTTTAGACTGAAATCCTCAGGGATACCAGGAAAACAAATCAGCTGCTCTTTTACCATGTCCAGATCTTCTAGAAGGCAGCACAGCATTTAATCTTGTTCGTCCTCGTTAACCAATTGAGTAACTGAATGACATGTGGTCTCATCACTTCAGTGGAAATGGACAGGCGTGTATTAATGTGTCCATGGTGTGCAACATAATAAATGTAGTTTACTCTTCGCATATGTACAGTATGGTCATAGGTGTAAACACTACAGTGATTACATAGCATATTGAAGGAAAATACTTTTTTGCATGTATTGGGCCCTTTAAAGTACACAGTTAGAAAAAAGAGCAAATGTTATTGCTCCAAGACACAAAAAAATTTTAATTTGCTGTCAGGTCCATTTGTGTACCTTCACCTTCCCTGGGGAAAAGGGCAAATTTGCTTTTTATCAAAACTTGGAAAAGTGGATAAATAAGGAGTCTGCAGTAAATCACAGTGACAGTGTCCCTGAAAGATAAAGTTTTTCTGAGAATGCAGGGGTGGACAATAGGATGACATTTATCTCTATCATGATAAACATCAATACCTTCACAACACTGACCAACGGCATGTTTTAATAAAAAGATAGCATAATTAGTCCACGTGAAGAGTGGAAATTTCATAAGCATTATTGTAATATTATATGTTTGCCATATTGTCGACCCTAATTTTGAAGTATGGATAAATTAATTATACAGACATATACCTTTGGCTCCTTTGCCTAACGTCTTGATGTCTGCGGCTGATTTGCCCCATGTGAGGATGTTTCCTTCAGAATCACCTGTTAGAACATCCCCCGTTAAGCTGAACACGAAACACATGATGAACTTGGGCTTCTTATATTTCTGAAAGAAAAAGAACAAAAGCACAAAATCAAGAAACTACGTCAGAGACAATATTTTATTGGTGCACAAAGATACACCTTTAACAGCACTCACTCCAAAGATGCCCTGTTTCTTGGTCAGCGTTCCCGCACTCAGGGTCCAGAAGTAAACGTGCGATTTCCCGCAGGTGATGATGTTGTTAGTGTCCCCAGGATTGAACTCCACGGCGAACACGGTCTCATTAGTGCTCTGGGAAGCAAAAACATGCAACACACAAACTATGAAGTACATCCTAAAACATCAGCTACAGCCAACCCCTGCAGTTAAATGGACCATATCCTGCCCCCTTCTGGTATATTGAAGTTTACTTATGTTTTTCTGTATGCATGCACCAAAACTCTCATAATTCGTTTTCAAATATACAACATTTTCAAAGCTCATTCTATCGCTTAAATGTCAACAGACTGCTTTTGTAACTGATATATAAGTGATGTCAGAACAAAATAAATCAGCATTTGTGTCATTTTTTTCATTAAAAACACCGGATGCCAATTGTCAAAATTTCATGACGAACAGACCAATAAAGTGGTCCGTGATAATTTAAAATAAAGTCTCGTTCCATTAACTTACATTAAAAGGTAAGATTAAGATTTTTCTTCCCCTGAAAAATTAGACAGCAATATGTTAGAATATAATCTGTTAATGATCTCTGTTCCGACTGGATTTTCTGTGCTGTGGCTAATCCACAAAGCAGTCCAATCCCACCCGCCTCGCGTGACAACACCTATTACTGTTTTATGTATCAGAAAAAAACTGTATTATCACATTTCAGAAACGTCTAAATTACTAATTTTGAAATAATGCCTACCTCTCTATCTGCCCTGCCATTGCCTCGCATGACTTCCAGACGTTCCAGCACAAGTGTTCTAAACACCATAGAGTTCCTGTCCATGGATTAAGCGCGTACTTGGCCATATCTCAGAGCTAATTCTTCACTGAGAACCCACTTTACGCCAGAGTTAGAACTGATGTGTGTCCAGGAAGCAGGCCCAGGTCTAAAGTACCACTAGCATCCCCTCTCTCAACACTCAACAGCTCCACAAACAGGACAACCCCTTGAACCTGAAGTCGGATAATCTGTCACCTTCGCTTTGTTTGGTGTGTTTGCACTGAGGTCATAAATAGCGTTTCCTTGAATGTCTCCAGGAGAAACTACAGATTCATTTGCTGAGCAAACAGAGACGTCATGACAAACGGCCCCACCACGCCGAGCGCTCCCACTTCTCCAACACCAACAAACTCGCTACTAGAATGAAAACAAAAAAGAAAAATGACCTCATATGAACACCAATTCCACAGAAGCCCCCGCACTCCGCCGCACGAGCAGCAGTGTAAAATATTTACTGCGTCCCCACGGCAACCATGCTCAGATTGCACTCGGGGAAGTTGAAATGGCTGGGACGACGGTTCGGCCCAAGACTGAAAGACGTGGCTGTGCGGGTTTTCCCTCTGTCTCCATGCCAAGGACACTGACAGGAACGGAAGCAGAAACTGTCTACATTTTTTATTTACTTACGCAGGACTACGGCATGAGGGCTGTTAAAGCAATCGCAGAAATCACACTCCTTTAACTGCAACAGAGATTATGTAATATTGATGACTTTAACAGCAATCGATTGGAAGAGCTCAGTCGAGTTTCCCACAGGGGGTGTGCTTCGTGCTTTTAAAATGACTGGAAGACCGGAGCATTCCGATTACATACAAATAGTTGGTGCGGATGTCAGGATTAATTGATCAACCAAAATTTGATTTTTAACTCAATTACTCAGTCACTGATTAGCAATTAAAATTGGATTTTGATGCATTAGCAGTGATTCACAGGCAGTTTGCATGATGATCCTGCATATTTTGAACTCTCTCACTGTAACAAATGAAGCCAGATGAACACAAGAAGTAACAGTGGTATCCAAAGGTCTAAACACCTCAGGCTAAATAAATAGTCCAGTTAATTTTTTCATTAACATTTTAGTGCACAGTTCCTGTGTATTTGCTGAGTTTAAAAAAACAAAGTATATTTTAAAAATTGCACAGGAATAATGTAAAAAATTGAATGTGAATTTCAGCAAAGAAACAGTCTTTTTAAATGTAATAAAATATGCAGAAATGTGATCTTTCCAAAGGATGTGTATTCAGTTTCAAGAAAATTTCAATTGATTCTTTAAGAAAATCAGTAAAATAAGCCATTTTTACCAGGGACACCCAAACTATTTCATACAATTGTATGTGCACTCTTTGCTGTCCAGGGCTTTTAGATAGTCTTTTTAAAGGCTTGGTATTTTATCTTCATCTATAAAAAGTATTTTGGAATTTAGTAAGAGCTGTTTTTGAGAGGCTATGCATGATGTGACAGCCCTAATATTTAGCATGACTCTTTCACAGGAACAGAGTGTGTGTGCACATGCACGTATGCGCATACCTTTACTTCAACAATCTTGGTGTTTTTGTTCCAGTCCCAGACAGACAGCATGTGCTCATTGGAGTCATCAATCACACACAGAAATGCCCCTGCATCCTAAAACCAAATGTTTACGAATGATTAACTTTGGATCATGTAATTACATGCATGCATTACTCTTACTGTGTTCTGCATTATTATGGGCAGGCAGGACGTACCGCACTGGAAAAGGCCACAGACCCAACGCCTCGCTCAAATGTGCCCAGGCCAATCTGCTGCAGGGTCACCAGAGTAGTGGAGTCCCAGATATGGACAAATGGCTGGAAAGGCTGGTTCACAAACACACACACACATTGACAGTCTATAATGTTGCTCTGTAAAGCCCCGCAATAAACTGTAAATGATTAAACAAACACCTCTCTGCAGACTCACCTTGCCATCCTTATCCACACCTGCTGTCTGTCCGGACGCTATGAGCACCTTGTCCGGATGGACAGCTAGACTGCAGCCCAACAGAAACATGACACATGCTACAAACACTGAGCTCAAATCCAGGTACAACACACTACAGCAGTGGTCACCAGCCCTGGTCCTGGAGACGGACAAGAAGTCCTCGTTTGGGCTGATCAGACGTATAAGTGTTGGTTATGGGGTCAGGACCTGTTAAATGCAGGTTGGGACTAAACTGAGCAGGAAAATAGGTCCTCCAGTGGAACTGCTGGTGACCACTGCTTTATTGGTTTACATATAATACAGTTCACATGGAACAAATTAGTGTGATTGTGTCAGTTTCATTTTTATGATAGTCATTTTTTTTTCTATAGTCAAAAAAGGAACCATTCCAACGGCAAAATGTCAGTTAATATTTGGTGCAGTGCATGTGTACTGGTTGATCCAGGGCTGCGTATTGATAATTTAAAAAATCTATTTTTGTGGACGAGTCGGCTCTGTAACGTATGGAGAGAGAGCCGAGTCACCCTTCAAAATATGTGTTGGAGAGAAAGTTCTGTGATATTATGGCTAAGGTGGCCTTAAAGGCACAAAACAGAGAAACAAATGCAGAGCAAAACACACAGCAGACTCATAAACAGACTTCGAGACACTAAAGCTCAGGTCAGTTAAAAAAAAAAAAAAAGTGTGTCACTGTTTGTTGTGGTTTAATTAAAAATAATCAGCCGTCCTTAACCATAAATGGCTTGGTAAGAATTGGTGAATTCATGGCCCTCGGTGTGAATCCACGTTTCAAGGAAGTTTTTTTTTTTTTTAACACAAACATTTTTTGCCCATAAAACCAATGTTTGTGTGTCTCCAAAAACAATCACACTTCTCACAGAGAAAAATGTCAACTTTTAATATACAGTAATGTATTGACTGTAATGTAATATCCATTTTTTTCAATTGATATTGGCCCTATCCGAACAAAATATAAACTGTAGCTGGAATGATAAGACAGAGTAAAGGTTTTCATATGACAGTGATAAAAACCACTACATTTCGTTTTGAAACAGTGTTATTATAATCTATGTTTTGTGCATACATGTGTGTGGCATGTCAGATTTGAACTCACCATCGTACACAGTCTGTATGTTTACGATAATGTCGTTGCGTTCGTTTGGAGACATGATACAGAACTATAACACAGGCGATAAAATACACCGCCTCCCCCGAGGGCAGCATGTACAAGTTCCCCCTACAGTCGCGTCCTCGGTAACTATAGCTGCAAGCAGGAGGTCAAGGAATATTGGTTGGATTATTGTGGTGTTTTCATTGTGGTATCACAGTCCCTGAAGTTCTTGGTGTCATCTGGGTTAGTCAGGGCATAAACTCCAAAGGACTAGGCAATAAAAACATGATGGCAAGTTTCAAGACACTCAAACTGAATAGCACAAGTTCTAATGATGAAAGAGTCATAGTAAAATGTATCCTTATTAACAAAGTGGTAACAAAATGGCATCAACATTATCAACATTATAGCATTATATTTTACAGTAATGTTTCATGTTCACGTTGGAATGTAAATCAGAAAAATCTCAAAATGCTGGGCAGTTATGAGTGAAAAGTAGCACAAAAATGAATTTACAGTCTTATAAGTAGCGCACTTGTCCATCACCTAGAAACTAAACTGAATCTGGGCTGTAACAGGAAGCAATAATTCTTACTATGGGCTAATTTGTCAGGCTCTTAGGATTTACTGGGTCCTTTGGCTCACTCTGGAAAGTATTTTGTAACTATTAAAAACTAATGAAAATCTTTCTGTACTGCTTAATAAGGTTGTATGGATTCTACGACACAACAATACAACCATTGCTTTTTATTGGCAGACATTTTATGTTCCTGCTTAAACATGACATTACAGAGAAATGTTGGCAGATGCCTCCTTGTTACTCCAATCATTGATCTATGTATAAGATTTTCATCTTAGTAGCTCAAACCTATTTGGCATTTTAGTGCAATTTCTTGAATGTCTTGAATGCCTTGTATTGGCACCCATTTTAACCAAATTATTTATACAAAAAAAATACATATATGACAAAAACAATTGTCATGACACACAATATGTCACAATATTCATTTAGTTTGAAAAATGAACCAGCAGTGTCACATCTGAAACATATAATTTCTATCGTTTCTTAAATTTCTGCTGCTCTTACCTTTGTAGTGTTCACTTTCTGCCATGACAAATTTCCCACTTGTGGGACTAATAAAGGTTTATCTTATCTTATCAACAACTATGAGTACTGTGAGTTTAATAAAAAATTCAGTTATTAGGATTAATTATGCCCTTTGTAATGAATGTGCCGTAATTTATCACAATAATAATAAATATCATCATATTGTCCAGCCCAAATCCTTAATTAACAACGACAGACTGACCATGTTTAACAAAGGATACACCCAGTCCAGTTCCAGTTTCTCTGAGGGATGGTCCATCCTAAGTTCATCGTAGTTCTGGATGTTTGAGGGAATGTACATGGTGATCGGTCGCCCACGGATGAACATTTTGATTGACTGACCTACAAAGCATTTCAGTACATTAAATAATTACTAGATCATTAACTAAGATGAATATATGACAAAAATAGAGTTCACAATGGTCTGTGCCTCTTAAAGGATGGATTTACTAGACAGAACTGTAACAAATCTAGCAAAACTACTCCAGACTAAACTGTATATTTTAGGAAAAGTAAGGACATTTGGCCACTATGTCTCTCCATCAATATACGCAGAAATTTGCAAAATGTGTAACAGTACAAACGCTGTCACTTTTCGAATACTTTTTGCAACTCGTTCACCTTCTGTCTTATCAAAGTATTTCACCTAATCAATAATTTAAGAGTTTTCCCTTTTACATTATTGTTACAAGCATAGATAAAACGCTTTGGCCTAAGGGTGGATGGAACAGCTGGAAGGTTTGAGTGCTAAGGGTGCTGCTGATATCACGACCACAGGATAAAACATGCAGATTAAAGCTTTATTCCCAACATAGCACTGTCACAAATATTCTCAAATATTTACATGACACTGTTTTCCTCAAACAGACTTAGTCATTAATAAGTTAAGTTGTTGCAAATTAAGAAAGAAAAGATTCTCTTTTGTATTATGAATTCTAAAGGATGTACTGAAGAATGGAAGGATAATAGTGGTTGGACTCCCTTACTGAGCTACACTATATGGACAAAGGTACTGGGACACACCTGTTTTTCAGGGTTTGGGCTAGACACCTTACTTCCAGTGAAGGGTAATCTTAATGCTTCAGCACACCAACACATTTTGGATAACACCATGCGTCCAACTCTGTGGACACAGTTTGGGGAAAAACCTTTTCTATTCCAGCATGACTGTGCTCCAGTGCACAAAGCAAGCTCCATAAAGACATGGCTGGATGAGTTTGGT
>JBBJLS010000011.1:5839060-5867395 GCA_037577275.1 Bryconaethiops microstoma
CACATATACATATGTATGTATATGAACTTTATGTTAAAACAGCTTTCATTCACATGTGGTTCCATTTGACACTGAATGAACTTCTGAAGTTCTGAAATCAATAGGGACAGCCCTGCTCTGTTTCTGATATATGCAGATAGAAGGTCATATTACTATGTATATACTAACACATATCTCTCTCTCCCCCTCTCTCTCTCTGTTTCACTTTCTCATTCCTTATGTTTCTCTCATTTGTCTTTTCTGATTGGGCAGACTGCCTCTATCAACAGGTTCAGAAAAACCGAATACTCTCACATGAGCTCAGTTTAGCGCTGAATGAAGACTGAGATTTAGTCTAGACTGGGACTATACTGGGGTTTAATGCTGTGTTCTTAATGCTGGAGTTTTTTGCACTGCATGATTTTGTTGTCCAATACTGTGTAGAAAATGAGGGAGTGATGTGCGAAACACTGAAAATCTGTGTTTGTGATGACGTTCATGACATGCTATTTCAGTTACACAGTTAAAACTGATTTGTGTTGTACTCACATAAGTGAAACTTTAACCCTTAGAAGTCGTAGTTGTCGCTGGCGATAACAAAGGATAACAGAAGAATTATGTAATTTTATATGAAATATTTCTCATATTATCTTGTTATTCACATAAGAATACTTGGAACAAACAAAAGTGTAACCTGCTAATACAGAATGTAAACTGAATGTAAATATAATCTATTACATTGATAGGTAATTTCATGAGATTGGAATTTCTATAATAACAAGAAATTACACATTACGTTCCAAGAGCACCCCCTTACAGTGAAAAACCGCGATGCTGTGATGTGGTAAAAAATGCCTAAAAATGCCTATTTATAATAGTGTAAACCCTAAATATGCCCCCAAATATGCTCCTAAAACACTTTAATTTCATTTTAAACTACCGATAAAATACCGATGTTACCCCTGTATAGACTGTACTGCAATTTATGCACGTGCGTTTTCTTTGGTATGTGCTGTCATTTTCTTTGGTATAAGCAGGTAAATTCAGTTATAAATGAATTTAATTTACCGTAATAAAAATACAGGGCTTTAAGAACAAAACGAAAAACACAAGAGCACTCAAGATAGCGCCACTGGAGAAATTCTGGACTGCAGCTGCCACAGATGTGTTACAGGCAGCAGCCAATCATCAGCAAGGAGAAATAAATAATGTTCTCGGATTGGCTACTTTCAAACATCCCGCCTCTTAGTACAGGTGACAGGTGACTGTGCCTCGTCCGCTACGCCCCCTCGTCCTTGTGTTGGTTGTTTATGTTTGGATGTGGTGCTGAACAGCGGAGGCTCATTCCGTTCAAGTGCCTGATTGCCTTGCTAACCGCTGCGCCCAAACAGAAACAACCAGCATGGGAACGAGGGGTGTGGTGGACGAGGTCCAGACGTCACAAAAGCAAAAAAATGCAGAGGATATCTGTAGCTTACACGCATGTGCGGGGTTTCCGGGAACAATTATTAATTCAGTTCTCAAAAAAAATCTCTGAGAGACTGAAGCAGCGGCCGCATATAAGTGGGGGTTACTGTATTGCACTTTGCCACCTACAAGTATTGGCTCTAAATAAGTTGGTGTGATGGGTTGGAAAAACAAATTCGATTCCTTTTATTTTTCTCGATTGTTGTTTTTATATTCAGCAAATATATTTTATGTTAACATGGAAACAGATCTATACCTGTTTGCATGGCAAAGATCTGATGTTAATTCAGTTTTTGTTTAGTAATGTTTCAGACAGAACTTCAGTCACTGCCTATATAGATAGATAAAAGTTCATGTATTCTTAATTATTATAAAATGATGAATTGAATCAAACCTTGATTCTCTTTCATTTTATGCCATGCTACACCATGTGAATTCATGTATTTAAGATTGGAAACATTTAGTAGAAGTTTTTTAGGGCTGCTGGTAGCCTAGTGGTTAGGGCGTTTGCCCTGCAATCAGAAAGTCCTAAGCACCTCTGAGGTACCCTTGAACAAGATACCATCCCCACACACTGTTCCACATGTTCCTGGCTGCCCGCTTTTACACTTTTGTCCTTATAGTCCCTGTTCTCGCTATTTTGTCCCTGTTTTCATGGATTGGCTCAACTATGTAAGAATGTAATTGCATTCCAACAAAACTACAAAATGACAGTAATAAATCTAGTCTTCTAAGAGTTAAAATCACTGTATGATTAGATGTTTGCCAAGTTTGTGAATGTGTGATGTTCAGAAAATAATCAGTTTCAGTGGGTTTCAGTTGAATTAAATGCATTGTTTTGGAATGGGTTGTTATTGTACTGGTTTCCAAAATCTGGTTCAAAATCCTTGCCACACTATGCTACATTATGTCATTGAAGTAAACTGTATACACATTCTTACTGTAACACCCAACACACGTCCCAGATTACCATGAGACATAGTAACCTTTGCTCTCAGAGGAGTTTAGGCCTCGTCCTCAGGTCTCTGTGGCCCAGTGCTGCTTCACAACAGCCAGACCTCACAAAAAAAAAACATTGCAAACACAGCTGCAAATCTGTGTGAATACCACTGGAGCACAACAGGACTGTTTCCCATGTTATTTATTTTTTTTCATAAGAGACTGTTTTCATAAAACGCTGTTTGTCAGCAACATGTTGCAACGTTGTGCTTTAGAACATGTGTCCAAAGCAAGTCTTAATGTGGGGTTTCAGGAAAATTTTGGCCATTCCTCAGGTGTATTAGGTTTATGTTTACAGTTAATTGCATCTGATGACTCATAGTATATACAGTAAACGTTCCAAGATCACCTGCATATAGTGAAAAATGCGATGTTGTGACGTGGTAAAAAAAAAAAAAGCCTAAAAATGCCTATTTTTAGTATAAACCCTAAATATGCCCCCAAATATCCTCCCAAATCACTTTAATTTCATTTTAAACTCGGCTTAATACATTACCCTTAAAAAAAACTTAAAGGTAAACCCATATTCGTACTGTACAGTTTACACTGAATTCCCGCAGTGCTAAAATATAAAATACTGAAGTTACCCCTGTATAGACTGTACTGCATGCGCTTATTCTTTTGCATGCGCTGTTGTTTTCTTTGGCATAATCAGGTAAATACAGTAAGAAATTAATTTAATTTGCAGTAATAAAAATACAGGGCTTTAAGAAGAACATAACGAAAAACACGAGACCACTCGAGACGCTCCACGGGGGAAATTCTGGACTGCAGCTGCGTCAAAGGGCAGCAAGGAGAAAAAATAGCGTTCTTGAATTAGCTACTTTCAAACCTCCCGCCTCTGAGTACCACGGTACTTCACCATCCCAAGATGCGCTTTCTTTGTGTTCTCTGGACAGTACCAAAACATAGTTATAAACATATAGTTATTTTTATATGGGAATGTAGTTGAATTTACATTAATATTTATGTTACAAAATTAGTAAATTATATTTTTCTTAATAATTTTTAACTAAAATTCATGAAAAATGATATATTGCCACGAAAAAAAGCTGTGACGTCCAGGCCTCGTCTGCCACGCCCCCTCGTCCTCATGCTGGGTTGTTTATGTTTGGCCACGGTGCTTAGCAACCCAGCACGAGGACGAGGGGGCGAGACAGACGTCACAAAAGCAAAAAAATGCGGAGGGTATCTGTAGTTTCCGCGTTAGTGCGGGGGTTTCCATGAACAATTATTGGTTTGGTTCTCATAAAAAAATCTGCGACGGACTGAAACCGCAACTGCTGATCTGCGTTAAAGTGGGGGTTTACTGTATATATATAACGCCAATATAGAATTGCTTTGTGTTCTCTCGACAGTACTAAAAAATGTATACAGTTATAATTTATATGGAAATGTAGCTAAATTTGTGTTAATATTTTTGTTACAAATTTACTAAATAATATGTTTTAGAACAATTTAGCACTAAAATGCATTATAAAAATTATATATTGCCACGAAAAAAGCAAAAAAAAGCGGATTTCGTGAATTTGCAGGAGTTTACTAGTTAGCTTAGGTTCTAAGAGTTTACTCTTAGAACCTAACAATTACTAGTTAGGTTCTAAGAAAAAATAGACTGATGCCGTGAACTCTTTTCATGGGACAACACTGAAGATATGGCACTTTCAATGTAAAGTAGTCAGTGTACAGCTTGTATAACACTAAATTTTCCGTCCCCTCAAAATAACTAAACACACAGCCACTAATGTCTAAACCGCGGGCAAGAAAAGTTAGTACACCCCTAAGTGAAAATGTCCAAATTGTGCCCAATTAGCCATTTTCCCTCCCCGGTGTCATTTTCACTGGGACATGGCACCTCATAGCAAAGAACTCTCTGAGGATCTGAAAAAAAAATTGTTGCTTTACATAAAGGTGACCTAGGCTATAAGAAGATTGCCAACACCCTGAAACTGAGCTGCAGCACAATGGCCAAGACCATACAGAGGTTTAACAGGACAGGTTCCACTCAGAACAGGCCTCGCCTGTTGAGTGCACATGCTCAGCGTCATATCCAGAGGTTGTCTTCTGAAAATAGATGTATGAGTGCTGCCAGCTTTGCTGCAGAGGTTGAAGGGGTGGGGGGTCAACCTTTCAGTGCTCAGACCATGAATTACTGGAACCATGTCCTGTGGTCTGATGAGACCAAGATAAACTTATTTGGTTCAGATGGTGTCAAGCGTGTGTGGCGGCAACTAGGTGAGGAGTACAAAGACAAGTGTGTCTTGCCTACAGCCAAGCATGATGGTGGGAGTGTCATGGTTTGGGGCTGCACGAGTGCTGCCGGCACTGGGGAGCTACAGTTCATTGAGGGAACCATGAATGCCAACATGTACTGTGACATACTGAAGCAGAGCATGGGCCGCAGGGCAGTATTTCAACATGATAACGACCCCAAACACACCTCCAAGACCACCAGTGCCTCACTAAAGAAACTGAGGGTAAAGGTGCTGGACTGGCCAAGCATGTCACCAGTTCACACTGAAAAAGAACTAGTTCAAAGTTCAGTTCGTTAAAAAAAAAAAAAACTAGTTCACATTCATCGTTTTTTGTTTTTTTTAAAAAATTGAACCAATTTCACAGCTAAAAAAATGAACTAGTTCATAGTCTTTTTATTTGAACTTCCTTCAATCTGTCATACCACTGAACAATCATAGACATAAGTTACATTAAAAAACAATTTTGAGGTTGAGAATAGATCGTACCACTTAAGCAACGCATCATGCTGCAAGTGAAAAAAAAACCAGGTGCAGGTATACTGTACATTTTATTCAGACCATATTAACACAAAATGTAAACAAAACGTGTCTGCCTAAAATGCAACATTCAGACGTCTTTTAAAGTGCTCAGAAAAGAACAGAACTAAAAGTAAACAAAACGTGTGGTTTCCCCATCTAAATCTACACCGATTTCTTCAAAAAAACGAGACTAAAATGTTTAAACAAACTGCCCTCTGTAGAGGCGTCCGAACTCGCAGCACCACTCATGCTAGCCTGCAATCAGTAGTGATGAGTCCTGCGCTCTAAGAGCTGATACTTTGTGGTGAATCAGAAGAGCCATTGAGTGAGAGCTGGCCCCTCTTCTTTTTCGTTTCGCTGCTCAGCTCTCTCTCTCTCTGTGGCTCAGCTCTGCTCACGGCAGAATTTTGTGTTGACTGGCAGCATGGCGGCCTTCTGGCCAATCACATGTGAGGATATAGGATAATAGGAGGGGAGACTGTAATCAGCAAACGTAAAACATGAGCTGCGTTCAGTCTCGCAAGAGTGAACGTCACTCACGTCACCGTTCATAATTTGTGAACTGATTTGTTCAGTTCAGCGTTCACGAAAAATAGGAACGTGTTCAATGAATGCCGTTTGTGTAAAACACTGCCCATCATCATGATGTGCTTCAAGAGGCTGCCCCCTCACTGGACCCCCTGCAGTTAGCATACTGTTCCAGCCGCTCTACAGATGAGGAGAGCGCACCTTCCAGCCCCAATCCTCACCATGTTCTACAGAGGGACCATATAGAGAATTCTCTGTAGCTGCATCACAGTCTGGATGGGAATTGTAACGTTTCAGATCAAGACCCTACAGTTCAAGACCCTACATTGTAAGAACAGCTGGAAAGATCATTGGGGTCTCTCTCCCCTCTTTCACATGCTGCAATTGCAAAGCCACCAGCATTCAGTAGCATACGGGCCTCCACTGCCAGCATGGGGAACACTTTCTTCCCTCAGGCCATCAGACCCCTCAACCATAACCAAATCATAAACTGTACCCATACACACACCACCAACACACCCTCCCCATGGGCCTCAGTTCAGGTGAAATCAGGACAAGCATTTTGGAAAGGCAGTTTCATTCAACTATTCAGCCTCAGCCATGGAATCAGTCAGACATTCATCAGACTTTGTGCTAGAAGACTGTAAGGACAAAATAATGTCCAGTCCAAATGATTTGGACATTCAAAGCTCCTCTGTGTAATGTTTAAATATGTTTCCCAGATTTTAGTGCATGCGAGAAAACGGGAAAAAGAAAAAAAGACCAAGAAAGGACATTTTCAAGGTACATCTCAGTACAAGACTGATGTTAATTTCAATAGTGGAAGTGATCCATTTGTCACTGGTGAACAAACCACAGTGTGAAGTGTGAAGTTTGTCTTCTACAATTTTAGATTAAAGTCTATGTATTTGAATGCAATGTAATTGAATGTTATGGGTGTTGACACCATCAGATCAGTTTTCAAAATTGTTCGTTTTGCCCCCCCCCCCCCCTGTCCCGGACAACAGCCGAGACTAAATTTAAATTTTCGGCGTCCACGGATCACAGCAAAAAAGCTGCGCAGGCACTCGCCACAAGAAATAATCGATTCTTCGATTCCAGATAGGTGGGGTAAGAGAGTCGATTCCAAAGCTTTGGACTCGATTCCAGCTGGAAACGCGCGCATGCGCCGTGTGTAATCTCCGTAGAGTGCGTATTTCCAAAACACCCGCATCAATAGTGCAACTGTACTTTGAACGAGGTGGTATAAGTAAAAATTATTTATCCGGAGATAAATTATTTTGTCATTTGCATGCTTAGTGCAACAGAAGAATAAAATAAGACACTGGAAATTAAAAAAAAAAGACAATAACCAAAGTGCAACACAATTACAGAACATTATTGTAACACTGATACTGCTGTGTGTAAGATTTAGTGCTCTGTACCAGCAGATCAGTAGTGCAGAATGGTTTATGAAAGTGACTTGTGTTAATGCAATAATATAGCAGCAGATGATAAGGTAATGAGACAGATGAAACAGTTGAGGTATACTGCACAAATCCGATCCTCAACAGAATAGCATAAAAATTTAGAAAGATCACCTACAGAGTGAGGATGAGTTATCGAGTCATAGTTATTTTGTAATTGGCAATTCAATAATTAATCATAGCATGCAATTGGCAATTCAACATTCAATCTGAGCATGTAATTTGTAAATATATTTTGCAATTGCCAATTAAATGTGCAAAGTATAAAAAAAATGAATAAAAAATAGAATAACAATCAACTGAATCGCATTTCGTATTGCCATGTTTTTTCCCCCTTTTATTCAAAGACAATTCATTTTGCAATTGTCAATTCAGTATTCAATCTCAGCATGTAATTTGAAAATACGTTTTGCAATTGGCAATTCAATGTGCAAAGTGCTGATGCAATCCTTAATTAATTTCAAAATATTTTGTATAAAAAATAGGATAATTATTCACTGAATTGCATTTCGTATTGCCATGGGTTTTTTGCCCCTTCATTCAAATAGCGATTCATTTTGCAATTGTCAATTGAGTATTCAGTCTCTTTATTTAAATGCAATAGCGCCCCCGGGCGATTGCACTGCATGTTAGGAAGAAAAACCTCAATTGACAATTCCCAACTGTCAGACCCCTCATCAAGGCGGCCCTTCATTAACGACGTCACTTCGTTGTTCATGGCCTTATCAGAATCAGTTTAGTAGGTCTAGTATAACAAAGAATGATTTATAAAAGAATGTTAAATTCTCTACAGAGCAGGGAAGTTTTGATTGCTTTTTTATTTAAGGATGCTGAAATAGTTTTCAGATTTAGTTCAATTTCTTTTTTAAAGATCATAAATATTGGGTTATTATGTGAGAATTTACACTTATGAATGTAGAATTTAGCTAAAAACAGTATTAAATTAATGACAAAAAAGGCATTATTGTCTGTAACACTGGAGCAGTGGCAGCCTAAGATAATGTGTCTGAATGAGAGCCAAAAATTATACAAAATATTACTTCTTATGAACTTGTTAATGTCCTCCCCAAAAGCTCCAGTAAGGCTACATTTCCCAGATAAATGGGATACCGATTCTCGGCCTACATTACAAAATGAGCAGCTGATATCCAGTTATCCAGTATCTTTGTAAGAACTGCTTAGCTGGGTAGTATCTATGGATAAGTTTAAATGAGACCTCTTTTATCTTGTTATTTAAAAAGAAAAATTGAGGTAAAGACCAGACACATTTCCAAATGATTTATTTTAAATACACTGTTCCAATAAGAAATGACTGAAGGGAAAATTCTCAAGAAACAAGGACCTACGAACGTAGCAAAACATGTATTTCCTATGTGAGAATTTAATAAACTAAAAGGAGTAATGACTCTGAGGTGTTATCTCCACTTTTATAAAGCATGTGGAGTTCAGATGGAACTGCAACAAAAACAGTTGCATATTCTTTTGGACGCACTGGTATTTTTAATTTGGTAGGGAATTCTAAGTAATTGTATGGTAGGCCTTCTTCATTGAATAACTGACTCACCAGTAAAATTCCACTTCTGAACCACTTTTCATCAAATAAAGATTTGTTCTTAAACAAAATATTACAATTATTCCAAATATAAAAGCGATGAGAGGAGAAGTTGTGCGTATAAATGAGTGACTATGCAATAAGGGCCTGTTGATGGAAGTTTGATAATTTAACAGGGAGTTTGGGAATCTTATAATTACACTGGAATAAAAACTCGAGACCACCAACTCTAGATAAGACAAGTTGAGGTATTAAATTCCATATTGAAGTTGGATTCTTTAGACTTTGTCTGATCCAGTTTATTTTATTGTATTATTAAGAGCGTGGACATTCAAACAGTTTAACCCCCTTAACTGTGAAAGTTAGGAATAGCAGCTTTTTTTTTTTTAATAATGGGTTTTATTCTTCAATACAAAATTTAAGCAGATGACATGTATCTCCCCATTCTGCGTCACTGACTGCGTTTGGTTTGCACCGATTGTTTTCCAGGTCATTTGCTTAAGCAGAAATAGCTGCAACAAGCTCTTCTGTCGCCATTACTCTAAATCAGTGGTACTCAAACTTCTAGGTGTAGGTGTAACTTTATTTAGATAACATCAAATTCATTAACAATAATTTATTCCGTAACTTTTGTTGTGCAAAAAACAGCTTTCACGTTAAGAAGACACTTAGAGACATTACAAACTGAACTTTATTTTTGCATTTCTGGCAAAGTGCAAATTCTTCTTAATTTGCCTCTTTTTAAGCGTAAACTAATGAAGCAATTTAGTGACAAATGACACAGAATGTTGTTTAATTTGTTGGGCCTCATACCAGCGCTGGACTGGCCATCGGACATACCGGGCATTTGCCGGGCACCCACCCGGAACGACAACGAGAGGGGCCCTGGCACGGAATCCCGGCAACACCCCTTTCAGTTCCTGTTAAATATCTGTCCGTTTTTACCCTCTAAGGCTCTGACAGCAGTTAATGAACAGGTTGCTAACGTCAACGTGAAAATGACTCGGATCTTAAACATGAGTTCTGTGTGACTTTCCCTCAGGTTTCTTTCGCCCAACACTGAGAATCTCTGCTCTAAACGAACAAATCCCTCAGTTGAAGTGATTCTGGTGAGGCCATGAACAAGGAAGTGATGTCGTTAATGAAGTCCCGCCTTGATGAGCCGTCTGACAGGTGGGAATTGTCAATTGAGGTTTTCTCCCTAACATGCAATGCATTCGCCCGGGGGCGCTATTGCATTTGAATAAATATTTTGAAACGAGCTAAGGACTCACTACGAAACACAATGTTCTTAAAATGTGCTAAACTCTACCTTAATTTACCCCTGAAAATACACCAAACCCTTTAATTTGAATTAAGTGGCCATTAATTTGTGAAACCGACCCCTTAATTTTACCTTAGAATTCGATTTAAGACATGAATGTGAAACCCCATAATCTTAAATTTGTATGAATATACAGGAGTTTATATTATTTAAGGGGCAAATTTGAAAAAGGGGAAAATTCAGTAGTTTTACCCCTTAATCAGCCTTAATCTGTGCACTTTCCCCCTTAATTATCCTTAATTTCCTGGAAATTAAGGTAAAAATTAAGGAACTTTTAAGGCGTAAAATTAAGGGGTTTGGTTTTGTAGTGACTGCATCAACACTTTCCACATTGAACTGCCAATTGCAAAACGTATTTTAAAATTACACGATCAGATTGAATATTGAATTGACAATTGAAAAATGAATGGCCATTTGACTAAAAAGGCAAAAAACCCATGGCAATACGAAATGCAATTCAGTGAATAATTATTCTATTTTTTGTTCAAAATATTTTGAAATGAATTACGAATTGCATCAGCACTTTGCACATTGAATTGCCAATTGCAAAATCTATTTTCAAATTACATGCTCACATTGAATACTGAATTGGCAATTGCATGCCTGATTGATTATGGAATTGCCAATTGCAAAATGAATTGCCGTTTGAATTTTTGTGCTTATAATGTTCCATATTCTGAGCACCACAGTCGTCCCAACGTACTTCAAAGCCATTACCATCACCTCCGTGCCTCAGTGACTATCATCCTCAATGACTATCGTGGGCTGCCCACACGCCGCTAAATTCCTTTTAAGCAGTTTAAGCAGGGATCAAAAAAGTTGTCTTATTCTGAATGGATTCGACTCAATTCAGAGTCGACTCCGGAGTTCTTGGAACCGAACAGTTCGAGCCCTGTTTTCCGGCTCCTTGCTGAGTTCCGGTCTCCGATCATGGAGGGAGACTCTGGAGCGGGTCCGGTGGGTAGTAGGGCGGGTTACGTCCTCAGTACCGTTGCGGAGGTTGTGGAGAGGATTCTGACCTTCGTGCCGACTAGAGCCCTGCTCCGGATCGCGAGGTGCTGTGAAAGTGCGCGGGGTTCTGGTTATCTGGCGGGGGGACGAGTTCCGTGCTAACCCGGTAGCTAACTGAAGGAAAACTCGGGAAGGAAGTGTTTACTGTGTAAATGTTGCAGGTGTTTACGGTTTAAATGTAAGCAGTGGCTGGTGGTCTGGTAGTTAGGGTGTTGCCCCTGTGAGCAGAAGGTCGTGGGTTCGAATCCCAACACCACTGAGGGTACCCCTGAGTAAGGTACTGTCCGCACACACAACTCCCTGGGCGCTGTGTTCCAGGCTGCCCGTGGCTTCACTTGATGTGTGGATTAAATGGGTTTAAATTTGTTAAATAGTGGACAGTTTCGTGTTGTTTACACTATAGTGTATTCACGTATGACAAATATACACTTTACACTAAATGTTGCGCATGTCTACATTTACGGCATTTATCAACTGATAAATGCCGTAAATGTAAACATGCGCAACATTTAGTGTAAACTGCTCCAGGGCAGTCTCCCTGGAGCAACTTGGGGTTAAGGGTCTTGCTCAGGAACCCAATGGTGGGATGCTGAAGGTAAGATTCGAGCCCATGATCTCTTGGTCCAGAGGCAAGTATCCTGTCCATTAGGCCAACACCACCACTGTTTTCACTGGTGCACATGTTTACTGTTTTAAAATTTGCACGTTTACTGTTTTAACTCGTGTAAAAGAAGTCGTGCGGTTATTTGATCGCCCCTTAAAGTTTTAGCGAGTTGGCAAAGTCGTTGTTGTTAGTTGTGGGCAGGGTTAGACTGGAGTAAACACTGTCAGGAGGGGAAGGATCAGCTAAAACCAAGAAATTCTGCAGCAGAAGAAGCCAACCAGTGAAACATGACCTCTAAAGTTCCTCATACTCTTTCAGCCAGTTTGGCTTAGGTAGTAGCGAAAGTAAAAATACTTTGATTTTTGGTGTGAATATTATGGTTTAACGCTTCTAAACCTGTTTTGCCAGTGCTGAACTGTAGCCCATGTCATTTGTGTTGTTTATTATTGTTTAAGCAGTTCTGGTGGCAAAACATGTATGTTTGCCTTCAGGCATGCTGACAGTAATGTACACCAGAGCAATAACGCAGTTAATACTCTTTTGTTTCAGGGTTAGTAGGCTATGGAGGAACTGTGCACGCAGAGTTCTGAAAACACAGCAGAAAATGAGCTGGCTGGCTGCGTTTGGCACGTCCAGATTTGAGGAACACGTTCTTCTCGGAAGTATGGAGGAAGGCTTGGAGGTCTGATAGCTCCTTTGTGTCTATTCTTCCTAGGCATAATGGTGACTCTTGATTAAAAAGATTTGGGAAAATGCAGAATGAGTATTCAAGATTCAAAGCGTTTATTGTCCTATGTACAGAAAAAAGCATTTCTCTGTGCAATGAAATTCTTTCTTTGCTGTCCACACATGAATGCCAAGTATGTTGTATCGAATATGTAATTGTCAGTGTTGTTTTATTTTTAAACACACAAACGCATTTTATCAGCCCTGTAAAGTGTGCCATGCAGAGCACAATTATATTTAACTTCCTCAAGAGCCCATGTTAGTTGTAAGTTCTTATATTGTTAATTTGTTTTAAAGGTTTTTAAAGAGCCATAAACAACTGAACTGTTGCCCCATCTGTTCATATTTGGTCAGACTGAATGTTGCATGTATTTTTTTTTTATTATTACCCCTGCAGAATGTCTACCTGCTGCCATTGACAGCTTTGTTAATGGTAGACAGTGAAAATTTCAATGGACATAATGGTTCTTACAGACACAAAAAAGGTGAGATGTCTTTAATGTGTGTGTGTGGACCCCCATGTATGTATGTGTGTGTGTGTGTGTGTGTGTGTGTGTGTGTGTCTGTGGGGGGGGGGGGGGGTATGATAACCGATTGTGTCCCATAATCCTGTAATCTTTTAATGCAGCCCGGAAGTGTCAAGATGACAGTGAGTCAGATGCTATGGACAAACTGAGACACTTGCTGCCTAGCTCCTGTGATGTTTTATGCATTGTCACTCCAGGAATTGTGTGTAAGTTTCTCACTCTAATCCTTTAGCTTCATGGTTTGTCTAATTTTAAATGTGAAAAGTGAGTCTTATATATAAGAAACAGGAAATAGTAATAAATGATTGGTACTTTGAAATTGTAAAAAGTCACCATAAAATATTGCCTGGTCTTCACAAAGAACAAACACAATCTATTTAAACTAATAACAAATAAAATATTGTTGTTGTCTACATCAAATAATCATTCAAATCTCCACAGTGTATATTTGAAAATGTATGTGAACACTTAGGCTAATCACTTCAGAGTCAGGTGTTAGCAAGTTAATGTTGCTTTGCTGCCTCCGCCCCCTGGACTGATTAAATTTTAAGATAGCCTGCTGAATCATATCAGAGTGACTGTCCACCAGCAGAAGCTCAGCAGAAGCTCAGCAGAAGCTCAGCAGAAGCTCAGCAGAAGCTCAGTAGCAGCTCAGTAGCCAAGTGATGCAGCAGGATAATGATTCTAAACACTGAAGTTAATGTATTACATAATTACTTTTTTAAAAATCCATCTTTTTGTTGCTCAGTCAGAGCCTAGATCATAACCCATTAGAAATGTTTTTCCTCTTAATGGTTCTTGCTTATACTTCTCATGTTATTTTAAGTTATTTAGACCATTATTCCAGAACATCTAAAAATGGCTTTTTAATTTCAAGCCAGAGTTCCAGTTCCATTTTAATCTGAGCTGTTTTACTGAGAGCCTTTCTAATTTGCTGTATCTTGTCAGTACTTATGAGAAATGTTTTTTAAATGTCAGTTTTTCATTTTTTTGCAGTGACGCCCACTGGCTTGCCTTGTACTTCCCCTCAGGAGTTCATGGAGGGCGAGGCTGGTTTTAGCCTCCTGTTTCCCGCTATAGAGGGGGTTCACATCCGGCCATTTCACTTCTGCAAAAAGATCCTTAGCCAGAATTCTTTAGAGGAAGCAGGTGAATGCATATTATATACAGACATTATAACATTATATACAGACCGATTAATTATTATAAATCCTTTATAGAGATAATGTTAATCAAAAATGCTTCTTAAGTCATCACACAAATATGCATGACATTTGAAGACATTTCTTTTGTATGCAGGGTTGGTCGGAAATCCTGACCTGAAGGTGGTGCTGTTGTTTGGTTATGATGCTTATAAATCTGGAGCTGCTAGGTTCCTTAACCAGCTGCTGGAACCCCTGGCCCACAGTAACGTGCTCATCGCTGGCGGACACGTGGAGAAGGCCCTCACACACCAAAGAGATTGGTAGGTTAGTTTAATGTAAGGCATAATTTATTTAAAATAATATTCTGTTTTTAAAGAGGGTGTTTCTCTGCATGTCTCCAGCTGTTCTCCAGGTTCATTTGGAGTGGTAGGTCTTTCCTTGAGTGGCTCCAAGATTCAGGGTGCCTCAGTGCTGCTGGACCAGGATGTTAGCAGCCCCAAAGAGGCCGAAGTCACTATGCGTCGGCTGAAAGCAGCCAGCATCCCAGAGAGAAACACTATTGGCTTTATGTTTGCTTGTGTGGCCCGTGGGCACAACCACTATAATAATCAACACAATGTTGAGGCAGACACCTTCCACAAGGTTTTCCCCAGCGTGCCGTTATTTGGCTTCTTTGGAAACGGAGAGATTGGCTGCGACCGCATTGTTAAAGAGAACTACACCCTGAGTGAAACAGACGCTAATGGACTGCAGCACGGTTACACCACCGTTATGAGCCTAGTGCACCTAGGATGAATCTTCTTGGCTAAGACATTAAACAGCAGAGTAGATTGAGTTAAACTGTTAGTACTATTCTCACAGTTTTCCTAACTAAGGACATTCTTTCCACTTCACTAGTTGAGAAGATTAATTTTTCTCTACAAGATCGATATAAAGAAAGACCCTTTTGTTTGATTTGAAAGGTTCCATCCTTGATTTTGAAATGGGACAATTATATGTGTAAAGTCATACATTTTGTGCTTTTCTTCTGGTCATTATGGATTTTAACGGGTGGGTGTTCATAATTTTGGTACTGAATTAATTTTGTGGAAATCTAGTTGTGGATTTATTTGTGGATAGTTAAAAATCAGTGAAATTAACAAAATGAAGATAATTTAGAACAGTATCTCCTGCGGTTAGGCTTTTCTGGAGTGCAACACATACATTACTAGATATCTGTTTAAAGTAACGGTCAAATCTAAACATCTGTCCAGTGCCCAGTATGTATATATGTAGTTTTTTAAGCAAGTGACTACCAATGCTGGTTTGATTCTGAAATCATCGATCATTCCTAGCTGTTGTAAATCATCCCTATTGTGATGGTTTAATGGTCTTATTTTTTTGTCTCCAGGGCTTTTTTGATACACGTAAACAATGACTACGCATTCCACTGTTATGTAAATAACAAACTACCTTGTTAGTCAGAGTATTTTTCTTAGTGCAGGGTTGCCATATTTTCACTGTTATTTCATCTAAGCTGTACAATAACTGAAAGCACTGGGCAAGCTCTGTGAAGCAGCATCATTGATCAAGGGTTCATATACCAGTGCAGATGGCAGGCAGTCTGAAGATTCAAAATTAAGACTCAGTTCTATTTTTTTTCCTTACAGGTTCTGTTTTTGTTTAAAAGATGATGTTATCATTTGTTAAAATGGTAACAAATCAGGAGTGTAAATATCCTTACTGTACACATTTTTCTTCTGTTTTGACCATTAAAAAAATCTTTGAAAGATATGTTATGTGAACTTTTGCTTTAAATAATTTCTCAAAAAACAAATAAGTGTTTTCTTTCCCTGTGAATACACATACATGAAACATAATGCAGAATACTGTTGTATATTGTGACAGTTTGGTTGTAGTGTTACTTAATAATGTAACATCACTCTAAAAAATAAAGTATGCACAAACCTAGATCTGGAGATTGCACTGGTACACTTAATATGTGCTGCCATTGCTAACTGAGAAAAAGCTTGCGATAAAAATGAAAAATAAAACCGACCAATATCTGTTATAAGTATTATGACTAAGGATATTGGTGAGTTTTAAGGTATGTATCATTATTATTGTTGCTATCAACAAGTGAGAACCAGTCACTGGATGCCAACTGGGGGACTTTTGGCTATTTACCAATGTTAGCATTATTGACAGAAGGCCAAATTCAAATGTTAATTTGTCAGACTATTCAAGTGCTATTATTTAAAAGAAACAACACCATATACAAGAAAGTGAATATGTAAGCATGACTTTTTATGAATTATTTTTTATGATGTCTTGGGTTCTGATCTTGGACTTGAACACTAACTTCCTTTGTAAGAAAAGACAAAATTAAAGTCGATTCATATGGATGGTTCCTTCATTAATACTTCTTACCATTGCATCTCTTCCTTGCATCATCAGTGGAAGGAGCTAAGAGAAAGAAATGCAAGGAAAAAGAACAATGCACAATGAACATCTGAGAAGTGTCAATCGACACCCGACAATTTGCTGATCTGCTGATGATTAACACTTGTATTTGGTTATCAGGTAACTTTTTGTCAACAGAGTACATCAAAAATATAATTACCTTTGACCATACTGTTGCAGTAGCATCCCATTAACTCTAATCCAAAAAAGTACAGAGTAAAAACAGAAATGATCACAGACCTATATCACACTAGAATGTGTATGTAATCTTGTTCTAGTCCTCTTCTCTCCTTGCTTTTCAATTCTCATGTTAAAGGACTGCACTTTAAAAATGAATTTGCTGTTTTTTATTTTAATAATTTCTTATTCAATTATTTAGGAATATGCATGCAACTGTGTGAAACTGAGTCATTTGTATTGTTTCAGGGAAATTAAATGATGACAGATTTTCTTGATAGATACATTTGGTTAGTGCAGCCTTGTTGAGCAACACTAGCTCTTTTTCACTTGCTGCTGGTCCTATCCATTTGCATAGAGCCTGTATTTCTGCCTCATTTTATTTATGCTCTGTGTGATGTGATTCTGAGCTTGCCTTGAAAAGTCATCACAAATAGTTCCCAAATAAATTGACATTTTATATAGGTCATAATAAATCATGCTTTTCACTTGCCAAAACAAAACGTTAAGTCAGAAAGCCTTCGCTCCAAATCATAACAATGACTATGTTCAAATCAGAACAACCAGTGCACACAGCATCAGCTCAATGTAAACATGCAAGCCTTTTCCTGCAGCTGTGGTCAGGTAGCCCTTAGGTAGCCCCGGAGCCATTTCGGAGCATTCTTGCAATGTGGTAGCTGTCAGACAGCCGCTCACCCTGGGATCGATTCAGGCAAAAGTGCTTTTAGGATCGTGCCAATGTCCTGACACTAAAGCTGTCCTCATTCTGAGCATTCCCTTAGAAAGGACAAAAACTCTTACTGATTCACAGTGGCCTGTGCCTTGGGCTCCATTCCTTAGAGATAAAGAGGTGAAAAACATCTGTCCCTGTCACCTGCCCACGACTCCAGCCACACACACACACACACACACACACACACACACACACACTCTCTCTCTCTCTCACTCACTCAGGCATATAAGCCACAGTCATGCCACACATGCAAGTTCCCAAAGGACTGTGGTAAATCTGGCTTTTAGGAACAAGTGTGGCATTTTGGCAGAACATGGAGTCTTGGTGAGCACTTTACAGCGACAGTGTGTTTGAGTTCAACCTGTAGTCTATTGCCCCCGGGCGACCACAGTACGCCCACCATGCCTCACTCTAAGACTCTTTCCATGTTGAGAGCAGTCTCAGGAACAGAATGTACAGATGTGTGCTCTGGAACTATTGTCTCCTAAAGAGTTGGTCAAACACATGGGACAGGCCTCTATGCTCTTTGTACATTCCAGTTCCAGAAAGGGAGGGGGGCGTAGTTGGGGGACGGGGGACAGGGGGGTGTTCAGGAGGAGTGCAAAACAAAAAAACTGCAGTGTTTTGCCAGCATTTATTTGTTCTGTTCAGCACTAAGATTGTTGTGCATTCCTAGCTTTTTCATTAAGTGCAATATTTAATGTAAATAACCATTACTAGACATAGCAACTGTTTAAATTTTATTTAAAAAATGATGGATTTGTGCTTTCCTGAGTATTTTCAATAATTAAATCTAATTATACAGTCGTCTGCAGAACTTCAGGTGCCCCTGCTCAAATGACCCCTACAGAGAATACACTTCTATACATTTAAAAGCACAATCACTGTTTATTTGCTGTTATGTCAAATATAAAATGTAGCCTGTAAAAATTAAGGCACAATTTATATTGCTTATTTAAGTTTGTTCTTTTTAGAGGATATGTTAAGATAAGATAAGATAAGATAAGATAAGATAAGATAAGACAAGATAAGACAAGATAAGATAAGAGAAGATAAGATAGGATAAACCTTTAGTCCCACAAGTCTGAAGTCTGAAATTTGTATTGCTACGATAGAAAATGGACAGACTGAAGGTAAGAGCAGCAAAAACAATAGAATAAAAACAATAACACAACAGTACAGTATAAAAAGTACACTATACAAATAATCAAAAAATATAAATATGGACATTTATGTGTATTGAAAATATTCTATGTAGATATAAACCTATAACTGTATGTTAACATATTCTGAATTTTAAAAAATCACCAAAACTAGCCTGTTCAAAAATAGCATCTGATTGTATTTGACAGATAAGTAATCTAATTTTTAAATGGCTTTTTTCTTGCATTAGACTACACCTTCAGCATGTGGCTGTAGGATGAGTGGAAACTGAGTGTTGGCGGAAGGAAAGTTCTGAGATCTGAAGGTCCTTGGCTTCATCATGAAGAGACAAGGAGGTGGTGGGCTGTGAGAATGTCACAAGAAACAGACAGTAGGTAGTTAGAAAGAAGGAGCAGCTTCAGCTGTGGTCTTTACTCCATTTTGTGTTTCGTTTCATTTCGATTTTTTCTGTACTGCTTTGTGATTGCTCACACCTCTCAGAATGGTTATTATTTGCTGAGCCCGAAAACCTGTGCGGATGGATGCTGTACCAAGAAGTTCTTTAAGTTAGACAATACTACTCAAGTTGTTGAGTAGTACTTTCACATAAGTTTTTGGTTCACCAGAGTAACGGTAGTTTTATTTGTGGGTGGTTTCATACTACTCTACGCAGCATGACAGGACCATACGCAACATTTCCATGCAAATTGTTTTTGTAAACAAATGTTTTTTGTCTTTACACAATACTGAGTTACTGTCAGAAACAGTATAAAAAACAACTAAAATGGAAAATATGAGTAGCTGATAACCTTAGAAGTTTTGTCGTACATGCCTGAAATGATGGCCATTTAAGTCTGTACCGTTTTAAGATGTGCTTTATTTAGTTTAGGTTTATGCAGGATCATTACTGAGCTGTAAGTAAATTCAGTGATATCTCACTGCTATATTATATACTTTTAAAGGTTTGATATATGAATTTGTGTGTGTGTGTATACATACTTTGTTGCAAGAAAACAATACATTAGAAAAACAAATGTAACTAAACACAAAAGTAACAAGTCTGTACTAACATTATTTAGCCACAAAGGCTTAAACTATCAGTTTTGAAGAAACATATCAGGTCTGTGTTTAGTGCACTAACTTTCACTTAGTGTTGATCATGAAAAAAGAAAAATATCATTCAACATAACACAATTCCTTCTGGTTTACATGTCATTGGACAAAATTTCATTCTTTATGAGGATAATGATCCCAAGTGTTCTTCAAGATTGTACCAAAATTACATCCAGTCCAAAGAAAAGCAGAACGTTTTGAGAATTATGCTTTGGCCTCCCTAGTCTCCAGATCTTTCACCTGTTGAGCTGGTATGTTGGGTTTTTTATTTACTTTTGTAGAAAACAGAAATAAGCCTATTGGGTGGGGAGTATGATCTTGTTGCTTACATTTAGAGTTAAGAACATTTGCTTGCCCTGTAAGTAATCAGTTTCAGTTATTCCACGTTTTTCTATAACACTGAATTGTTTTTTTTTTTACATAAGTTAGATCACATCCACAAAATATACATAGAGAATTAATTTGAATTCCTTTTTAGGTATGAATTACTTAAGATGGGATGTGACTACTAATTCTATGGATGATTGCATGTTTGGATAGTATCAGAGTGTGTTTTATTCTTGCATTTGGTGTGTTGGTGTTTTAGGTGGTCTCCTGGCTGCTCTGCTTGAAAGGGCTACTGATGAATATTTCAGGCAGGGCAATAAATGAACTTCCTCAGCTGAGCTGGCCTGCTCCTGTTGAGAAGACACTCTACAAGGGGTGTTTTAGGCCGTAGACTGAGCTGGTTAATCTTAAGCCTCTTTTTGTTGTTTATCCCCCCACATCCCTCTTTTCCATCTCTCTTTATCTGAATGAAGACTCTCACAAACTTTCATTTTAGTAGAGTGTAGAGAGCAGAGAAAAGGTTCAAATTAAAACTGGTCTCACCTTAAAAGTACAATGTCACTGATAATCAGCACATTGATTAGTTGGAATGATTTTGACGAAGAGAGCTACTTCTCTGATTTTGGCAGTCTTTTCTTGCTGTGTTCTGATGATACTATACCCTATAGAGAAAAGCAGCTCACGAGGTTGTCAAAGCTTATCTATCTAAATCCTTTAAATAATTCAGGTTAATTATCATTGAAGAGCTGTCAAAACAAAAACATAACACAGTTTCTGTAGATGTCCTTTTATGAGCATCACGGTAATTAGTCATCATTAATTTAGAACCATTTTGTTGCTAATTAAATGCATTCAACATTTTGCATGTGTAACTGTTAATTAAAAGCAACTCAACAATACTAGAGTGAATACATGGTGTATAAAGCATGCCAGTATCACTGAGTGCATTTAGCAGTGATTTCTCAGTGGAGCAGTTAATGAAAGTAAAATGTGTCACTCAGAATCCTGGTATGTGGATCCAAACAAGCTATGAAAAAAATACTAGTGTGATATGCAATAATGTCTATAATTGTTCATTGTTTATTGTCTATTTTCTAATATCTCTACTGTCTTATTTTGTTGCACTGAGCATGCTATTGATAAAAGAATTTCCCTCTGAATAAATAAAGTTCTTTTTGGTCTTTTCTTATACTCAGAATTTTGTAATGTCTAATTATAAATTTATAGTTTTTTACAAAATACAGGTAGTAAATACCAGATTTAGACAAGATACACATTTTTATTGTCACTGTACAAGAACAATAAGAAATCATTTGGATCAGTCACAAAAAAACTACATACCAGTAAACAATCTGATTATAAATAGCAAACAGTAATATACTAATTTACCTGTACACAAGTGAAACTCAGGAGTTACAGAGATCAAATCAGAGTGAACACAGAAGTAGGTTTTTAGTAGTGAAACAGAATGAAAAAAGAGTTTGTGGTGCATACTTCATGATGTAGATATTTCAGAGCTGACCAGATTTATTCTGATAACTGTTATTAAAAGTTGACTATAATTACTTTCTAACATGAATTAGAGCTCCAATTTCTTTCACTTTTTTAATGTTTCTGTCACATCAGTGACAGAAAACACGATTTTCATTAAGAACCCATGTCTCATGTCCTTTTTTTCCCCTTGCTTTGCGACTTAATCTTTAGACAGATTAACCATTTTCCATTTTACTCAGGCTGAGTCAGTCAAATTTGCTTGTATTTATTTAAACTTATTTCAAAACCAAATGAGAGCTATTTTTGTGCAATTGCATGTTACCAGATTGCTAACTACTATTAGCACATCCACCGTCAGAAAGATTCACAAACAGCAGCCAGTCGTTTACAACATTTATAATGTGTCTGTTTGCTGAAGCACACACCCACCCACACACACGCACACGCACAAAAATAAAACTCCATGCCTCCCATTCTAGCACCTTAATAATTCAGCAGAGCTACATTACCATTGGGTGGACTAATGGATGTTTGAGAATTCATAAGGGAGACAGTTTACATGTTTCGTCTGACTAAGTCAGGCTCTGGGTCATTGATGTGTCTGTGGTCACTGACCAAACCTACATTTGGGGTCCCAGAACCAATTTCTACAAAGTGGAATAAACCACCAGAGCAGTTTAACACAAACACAAAAAAGATATCATTAAAGTGAAAACACAATTTCACAGCAAAAGTGTTCAAAAATTTGTTTTGATATTCCAAATTACAGTGTGCTTGTGCAATCTGATATATGTTCAAAATGTCATTCAAGCTCTGAATTTATTTTATTAAAAAATAGACATGATTACACTGCACGAATTCTTTATGTGTGGTTTCCATCTATATCATATCAGACATTCTCCTTATTTGACATATCTAGACTTGCCTGACTACTTGTCCAGCACTTTCTACCTGACTATTAGACACAAAGTTTAATCATTTATGGTCTTTAGCACACAGAAGCTATACTGCATAAACGCTATACTGCATAAACGCATTCAAGACTGAGCACCTGGATCCACTTACAAAAGCATATTTTTTCTTCATTACTTTGATATTCTTTGATTTTCATTCTGCAGAGAAAAGGCAATAGTGTGACTGAGGGTATGAATGTGTATGTGCGTATAACAACCTTTATTTTAAGAAACAGAACACCAAAATAAAACACTACTAAATAACAAGGAAACTGCAACAGATTAAGAATAAACACACACATGGGTAACACAGACAAATGACACAAGACTTGATGAAGGAGAACTGAAACAAAGAAGCTACTTATACACAAGACAAGACTAGAAATATCTTTGACAGGAGGGGAAACAACCTAAACACAGGTGACAACACAAACAAGAAGACGGGATAATGGAGGAGAAAAAAACCCCAAATAACAACAAAAAGCATATGAAAAAGTAAACAAGGAGGAAAAAATAGACAGAGACAAGGATGGCAGGATGTTTCAGAACACCTCCACCAACCACCATCTCAAATGCAACCAGACGACTGGTCTTGTGGCAGGACAGGAAACTGTACAAGACACTGGAAAGGGCACTAAAAGTAAGTAAGTAAGTAAGTAAGTAAAGTTTGTTTATTTAGCACCTTTCTCAGACAAAAAGAGGAAAGGCAGAAAAAAGAAAACATAAAAGTTACCTAATAGCCATTTTGTACAGTTGGATCTTCAACTAAGATTTAAATGGTTTGCTATATTCGACTGATCACAGCTCCAGCAGGAGACTATTCCACATCCCCACTTGTCTTCAGTTTTGTGTTCGGAATGGAGAGGCAGCAATGATGAGTAGATCTCAGCACTCATCAATTTGAGTAGGGCTGCAAAAGGACTGATATGTACCATGGAGTCTGTTCATGCAGAGTTAGTAGCAGGATTTTAAGATGGATTCTGAATTCAACTGGGAGCCAGTTTAAATCAGATAAAACAGGGGTGATGTGTGACCATTTATAAGTTAAAAGCCTGGCAGCTGCACTTTGAATGGTCTAAAGATGGGATAAGCCAGATTTACTATACAGCTAAAAGGGGACTTACAAAAAATCCAAGCAAATGAACTAAAATTATGTCTGAGATTTCCCAGCTCATTTCTAGAGATGCAAGATCTCAGTTTAGGTAAAGGATTCATGAAAGAAGTATGGACGACTGAGAGACTTCACATGGGCATCAAAGCTCAGATACAACACTTAGATTACGTAGTGGTGCAGGAGAGGTTGTAGAGATAGTTGAAAGCTTTTGACTAATTGTCATATAGAGTTCAAGGAAGGTGGGCAATGACTAACACCTCGGTTTTCTGGGCATATAGCCATAAGTTATTGGCTGAAAGCCATGTATTACCTGTATTAAGGCAGTCAAGAAAGGAAAATAACTTACATTTACAAAGAGCAATAAATGTTGCAAGAGATATTATTAAACAAATGTATAACTTGAGCCAGGGAAAATATGTAACACAAGAGTAGGTCCCAAAACAGACCCCCAGGGACCCCACAAATCAGCAAAGCAGGGGCTGAGGAAAACTTGCCAATGCATACTGAGAAGATCTTTTTAGCCACATATGAAGAGAACTAGGCCAGAGATGAGCCAGAGATGTCCACTATGTAGTTTAATCTATTTAGAAGTATTCTTTGATCAATTGTGTCAAAGTCTGAGCAGTATTAAAATAGAGCATTCTCCAGCATCTACAGCCATTGGTAAATCGTTCAACACAGACATGTTGTTTCTGTGGCATGATGCCTAAGAAAACGAAAAGGTAAAGGATTCAGTATCTCATATTTCTGTAGAAAAGCAACTTTTCTAGATATTTTCTTTAAACTTGCCAATTTAGAGATGGGCCTATTGTTTTTTGTGACTGAAGCTTACATTTTTTTTTCAATAATGGATAAACAACAGCATGCTTGAAATAGTTAGGAACAAAGCCAGCCAGGGGAGAAAGATTAATAGCGGATACCAAGCTATGCCCAATAACTTGAGAACTTATAAAAGAGAACTTGGCAATAGACAGGCCAAGAGAGGACCGAGACAGTGACAGGTACTACGATATTACCACAAGTGGGCAATAACACACTTATGGTGTCTAGGAATGGGATAAAGACAGTGACCGGGAACTGAATAATAAGAGGCTACTAATACTAGTAGTAAAATATAAGTAGTATAAGAGACTACTTATACCCAAGATAAGACTAGAAACAACTGAGACATGAAGGGCATCAAACTAAACACAGGTGACAACACTAACAAGAAGGCAGGACTAGGGAGGAGACAAGAAACCTAAACAACAACAAAAGCACATGGTCAGAAGCACATTGAAAAGTAAACAAGGAGGGAAAATGAGAAAAGACTGGGTAGGATGTTACAATAAACTGTAAAATTAGTCTTTAAATTGCAGATAATTTTTTATTTTTCTTGTTTAACAGTAACTGAAATAATTTTAACATTAGTGACTTACCTGGAAAAGATGAAACAATAACCTGCAGTCAAAATCAGCACATATGTGAAACATATTTTCATAAATACAGAAAACTCCACAACTTAGCTCAGCATTTACTTTGAAGTATTACATTATTTAGAAATGACATCATTTTCTTATTTGTACTGTTTCCAACCTTTTTACACAAATTTTAAATGTTATTTGAATTGTTTTCAAATTCTTGTTATGAATCAATAAAACAGGAAAAATGATTTTGGGATGAACATCTTAAGACACCTTAATTGGGGCACCAAGGAAATTGAGTTAATAACGTAAACAACAAACACCATACAGTGGTGCACACTGTAGCCCTGCATAAGATGAAATATGTAATACATTCAAGTCAAAACAGCCTCTCAGACTGATATGAGCCAAGAAAAAAAATTGCAAATAAATTATACATCATACTTTAAAAAGCTTCTCAGGTTTCCTTTCAGAACATTCATCTTAAGTGCACTGCATCACGCTGAAGTGAACTTGCTTGAAGAGAAAATCCACTCAAGAGACCGTTGCCATGACAATGAAGAGTTTTTTACATTTCGCATTTACATAAAACAGCTTTTTTGTAGAGTGGACTGGTACTTTTTGCCCCCAGTTTCCTAACAGTGAAGTGGGTCAGTTGCACAGAGTAACACTCCAAGACTATCATCAGGGTTTACCCTCAATGTATATAAAATCAGATCTCTGCTTTTACACCACTATCAATATTCTGTTCAACTGACTGGCTGTGAAAGCAAGCGCATGCAAAAGGACTTTATGGGTTTGTCTCTAGCTGTGATTGTGTTTAGCAGCATTTATTTTGCAGTAATTCATTCAAGAATAGGGATAAAATCAGAAAACAGGCTTGTCTGGGGTGGGGTGCCACCTTTTCCTTTTCAGCAAAGCTAGTGGTTCCTGATCAACAATTGTTGTGTCTGCACGGCACTGCACCCCACCCCCAGCTCCCCCACCCCCCAACCTCAGATTGAGCACCCACCCCCTAAAGGTCATTGTCTTGTAAAAAAAACCTAACAGTAAGTATTAAGCAAACTTTGTTAACCAACAGTAAAAATCACTTGTCACCCACATCTTTTCCAAAAATATCTCCCCAAAACTTCTCTCAACCTGCTGAAAATATATCATTTTTATAAATAAAAATCTGTTTTAAATACAGCATGTTTTTAATCAGAATCAGAAAACCTTATTGAGGAAATTGCTTGTGAAAATCTCTGGCAGTGAAAAACTTTCGATTTGAATAAGATTTTTTGGGAAATGTTTGCATCGTATCAGAAAATCTCAAATCGAGTTATCAAGCATTTGAGTTAATAGTGTGAACCAGTTGTCTGGTTATGTGTTTTACACAGCACACAATCCCCACTGCCACTAGCTGCCTTCATCTTCCAAAAGGGGGATTTTGGAGTGGCAGATTTAAGGTGCTTTTCATTCACCTGACTAATGAATGCTTACGAAGATGACATAAATATTTGACATAATATTAGCATTACATTTGGGCTATTCAATGTTATGATTTGCGTTTAAATTTAAGTGAATCAGAGCCTGTTGCCAGCATATTATTAGCAAGCTAACCAGATAAAGACAAACATCCACAGCCAGCCAGCCACAACATTAAAACCACTGACAGATGAAGTGAATAATGCTGATTGTCTCATTACAATGGTACCTGGGATATATTAATCAACAAGTGAACAGTCAGTTCTTGAAGCCGATGCTTGGAAGCAGAAAAAGTGGACAAGCGTAACAATCTGGGTGACTCTGACATGGCCAAACTGTGGGAAGACAGAAGGGGCAGTGTTTCTTGGGGATTATGACAATGAGTTTAACTGGGTTTTAACCAGATTGCAATCCTATGTCTAGGCCTCAGAGGATCAGAGCTGTTTTGATGGAACAAAGTGAACCTGCACAATATTAGCCTCTCTTAAATTTTACAGTAATTACCTTTACTTTATAATTTGTCTTTTTACTGCAAGAAACACTGTAGAACTATTATAATATGGACCTATATCATTTTAATATAGTAGTTTTAATGGCTCATTGATATATGGAAATTGATGCCTTTTACTACTGTATTACCAGGTAGTTAACCAGGTAGTCAATAATAATAATAATAATAATAATAATAATAATAATAATAATAATAATAATAATAATAATAATAATAATAATATTGGAAAACAACAAATTCCATTGCTACTGAGATCCTGTGCAATATATGTAGCTAAGTTGTCAAATAAACTTTTGTTAATCTTAGCTATTGTTAACTATCTAGCAACACCGAATATATTATTAACATTGATCTTATCTCAGGTACAATAACAATTGTAACAACCCAGCACAATAAGAAAAGACGGATGCATGCAAAATAAAGCCTTATTGTTATTTTTACATTTGAGAATAGTCTGAGAATTTTACTTCTGAAAAAATATTATTGTTATTATTATTATTACTATTATTATTGTTGTTGTTGTTATTACTACTATTATTATTATTATTCTTGTTATCATTGTTATTATTATTATTATTATTATTATTATTATTATTATTATTATTATTATTATTATTCCCACCTTCACTTAAGTGTATGATGTCCTGATAATTTTGTCAAAACACCTAAGATGTCTGCCATGAAATACACACACACATTATTTTTTACTTCTCCGTACACTGACCAGGCCCCTGTAGTTTCCTGAGCCTTATGGGCACAAGCCCTGCCCATATGGAAGGTAGTAGTGTATGTGGGGGTCTATCTAGGACTGTAGCCCAGCAGCACTTCCCCATGACCTCTCGTGGGAGCAGCCCATCAGCTGCTCTTGGCTAAATGCACTCAGATATGAATATTTCAGAGCCATTTAATGCTCCTGCTGCAGCCCCTCAGGAGCCCAGCATCAATTTGTGAACACGCCGTTAAAAGCTGAGCTGTATAATCCGGAGTGAGAGCCTCTCCACTCCACTCCACTCCACTCCACTCCACACATCCCTGCTCCCCAGCTGCTTGCCAACAGCATTGGCAACTTTCTCTACTGCACAACCTCAACTCCCCCCCACCTACCCATATTAAGCATGCATGTGTATCAGAGAGAATGGATAGAAAAATGTTCTGGTGATTTGTTGCCTTGAACTGTACTGGTCACTGAAGAGGAACTGAATATAAGGGTTCAACAAAATGGAGTAGTATCTGTAAACCGACTATTCTCACACACACACGTCTGCACACACTCACACACATATATATACACACACACACACACACACACACACACACACACACACACACACACACACACACACACACACACACACA
>JBBJLS010000011.1:5867495-5941697 GCA_037577275.1 Bryconaethiops microstoma
CTAGATGAGGCTGCACCTGGAGATTCGGTGCAGAGTCCGCTGGCGCCCTCCAGCGGGCGCCGACCTGAACCGTGACACAACATGTCTTCAGTATATACTCAACAATTATTACAAAAGACATGTATTTTAGTAGTGAAAATGTATTGTAGTGTTAACACTACATGATGAGTAGAATAAGCCTTTGGACTTGAACTTGAGCATGAAGAGTGACAACACATCAAAAGACAACAGCCCAAGCTTGGGAAGAAGGGAAAGCGTTTTCACTTACAATTTTATATGTATTTTGGTGTCATAATTAATCAAGATTATGATAATATCGACAAGATTAGTTCTGGTTTGCAAAGAACTTGGTTTAACAAGTGATTAAAGGTAATATTTGACCGTGAAACAACTATTATGGAATGTGACTTCTTGAAAAGGCATTATAAGGGCTTCATCAGCGGGATTTCAAACATTGTGCTTATCCTTCAGAATCTCAATCAGAATTTTAAAAAACCTATTGATCGTGGAGGAAATTGCTTATGTGATGAATGCAAACACACACAGAGACACGGAGACAAGAACAAAAAATAAATAAAGTCTAAATAAAATCTAAATAAAAATCTGTAGCAAAAAATATGAAAATTCACTGTTATATACAGAAATGCTGGGTATAAATAACATAGATAATTAGCACATTTGAGTGAAATCTACCAGCACAAATGGTATTTTGGAGTATGTTACTGCACTTAGTAGAGACCAGGTTCATGGGGGTGCTGGAGCCTATCCCACTACTCATAGAAGAAACACCCTGGACAGGTTGCCAGTCCATCATATTCACACTGAAGGCCAATTTACTATCCCCAAGCACATCTCCTAGGACTGTGGGAGGAAACCAGAGTACATGCAAAATCCAAACACAAAGAATCCTTGATCACCCAGCTGGGAATCAAACCCAGGACCTTGCCTTGGAGCAACACTGTGTGTCACCATGCCGCCTGACAGGAGGGGCTGAGGTGAAATTTACAGGTTGTGTAAAAGAGCAGTGAAGCTCATGGAACCCAATATGACACACATATACAGCTATATTTGGTTCGGTCGAGAGGTGGGTAATATGTCAGTGTGCTTTGTTCCTACAGGGAACAAAGTAATGCTTTTTTTCAGCAATTTTAATGCGCCTAAAATATATAATTTCTATAATTTCTGCACAGGTAATATCTCTGCAAAGGCCATGCACTTACACCTTTACCAGTGACTCGTTAAGGGGAGTAAAAATAGCTCCAAGAAATTTCACTGAAATGCAAACATGAGATAATCTCGTTCACAAACCTTTTTGATTCACAGGAATTGTGCTGTGTGTGTGTATGATTCAGAAATGAAGGTAAATCAAGTTCGCTGATGAGCGATGTGAGGCTCAGTCACATTCAAACTGAACGTCTCTTTTCATTAAGGCTTTTCCAAGCTGGTCACTTAAGGTCTCTTCCAGCTCCGGCAGACTAACAGTGGACGTTCACATGAAGATCTTGTTTATCTAGATTGCAGACAGTAGTTAGAGCGAGTCCCCTGGGTGGCCAAACATCACATCACAGGGGAAAAAGCAAAGAAGCTGTTTCATGGATTGTTCTTTTTTTTTTTACACAGTTCCGGTTTTAAATGATTTCCTTTTTAGGTTTGTTTGATTTTCATTCACTTATTTTTTTTTCTTTTCCTTTCTTGAGTTTCCTCATTATTACTTGGAAATGAAGCACAATTTCAGTTTAAGCTACTACGGAAGTACCACAGATCTTATTACATTGTTCTTGGAAAAACAAATCTACTGTGACGGTGATGTGTATTTTTAAATAATGTTTTATTACAATTTACTGAAAAGCTTTTTAGTGCTTTTCTCTTCCATCCTTCAAATCAGCACCATGCAGGGGAAGGAGCTCAAATGAAGGCCAGGGGGAGAGGTGTGGAAGGATGCTAATCAACATGGCCTTTGGGGGGAGGGGGCTTTCAAAAAACATTTTGGGGTATATCGAAAAGTTTTGTGAAGGGGGTGCTGATGCAAACAAAGGGGAAGGTCCCCGAGCACCTAAAGCCCTCACCTGCATGTGCCTATTCCAGATCATGCCATGCATGCCTCTGCATCTTTGTAAAGCAATGGCTGAACCAAAGTCTAACATACACAATTTCCCCCCTTACCTTAAATATTCTTAATCAGCCAAGATATGTATGGTGTCTGCTACAGTTTGCTATGGTTTTGCACTTGAGTTACTAGGCCAGTGCAGTTAGCAAGTAATTTAGAGCTCAGTTTCTAACGATTGCTGAATGCACTGAAGCATATACTGATACACCTCACATAATACAACACAATCTGTGAGACACATTCTCTTATGTGCACTCCTACATTGCCCAACTCACTCATCACAAGACAAGTGATCTGTTTAAAACACGCAATCAGGAAAAGTCCCACAGGCCACATCACAGGCATTAACTGCACAATGTATTGGTACATTGTGTAGTAATCAATCAATAGGGCCACACAGTATGGACAATACCACATAGCAATTATGTTATACTGTTATAAACTGTCTTGAAAATAACAACAAAACAAAAAATACACTGTGATGCTACAGTCACCCATGTGGGTTAAAGAAAGTCTAGCACTATCGATTAGTTTTAGGAATAATAATCCAGCCATTTCCTCTGTTCAATCATTGAATAATCATATGTACATACTTTTTAACAGGAAACATTTCATTCTTCTTAATCAACATGAAATTCGTAATTAGAAACATGAGGAGATTCATGTTTCCTCTTTTTTACTGAAGCTCAGAAAAGTTATTTAATTGTGACAGAACAATTTCCAACAGTACAAGAATAACAATCATTCTGAATATTGGGACTCCCGTGACTTTGGAGTGGTTGTCTAGGGGTGACTGGGTAATCTCGTAAAAAGACATTATACTCATTCTCATTACTGCAGGTACAATTTATCCAGTAGGCAAAAACAGTGTATTAATAGTCAGTTAGAGCTCAGCTGCTCACAAACTATATGTTGCTTTAGAAGCTGTGATTGTAGCCTCTTCTTCAAATAACACTTTCAGGAGCCATGTAGGTACTAAGCTTGTAACAAATCATATGGACTTTAGTTATTTGTTATTGTACGATTACTTTATTGGGCTAGTTCAGAAAGCAGCTGCAGCGCAGGCCAAGCCATAACTAAAGACAGTGGAGTGGAAGCTACAGGATAAAATGTGAGGAAGAGCACTACATAAGTGGTGGCTAAAACCTCATCCAGTATCACTATTCACTTCTACAAACAGATGTGATGCTCTGAGCTCCCAGTTTTTGTGTTTCTCTCACAAGTTACTCAGATGAGTATCGAAGTAATTAATCAAACTTGTATTTTTTCACCATTTTTCATCTGATAATTAAACTGCTCTAACACGTGTGATCTCTCCGGCATCGCAATGGCCATGTGACGTGGAGGCCTACAGTAACGATCTTGTAAAATGTCCGATGAAATGAGGTGTAGTTTAGGCCACAATCTGTGTGGCTCAACTCAATACAGAGTCAAACTTGATAAACAAATACTCAAGAATTCAGGTCAACCACACTAAATATGATATATATTACATATTGTGTGTTGTAAAAAAAAAAAAAAAAAAAAGGTACAGTGATGTTATATCATTCACCCTTAAGTGTAGGTCTGGGGCAGACAGCTGTAAAAACTGAAAGCATCAGTACAGTTCCAAGAGCGCTACTCTGTGCATCAGGCCGCCCACCCTCTGCTGCAGTTTTTCCTGTCAGTACAAATGTGTGACGCCTCTGGAGCCCTACGGCCCGACATCAGCACATCCTGTCCGCCCCTGCACCTTGTCTCATCTGCACACATACACGCACACAGTACAAAACCTCAAGGAGGCACACACACTTTCTTATCTCTCAGAATGAGAGAGCACCAATGAAATGTGAACAGAGACGTAGTTCCCTTGTTGAAGCCATCATGTGCTGGACAGCCATAGGCCAGTTGCTGGCTCATATGTATCATTTCTCTCAACTCTTACAATTGTAAGTTTAGTCTAACTAAGCACATTTTGAAACAGGAGAAGATAAATAAACTCGAGCTGCCTGACGTTCACGGCCTGCTTTCTATTAGTGTTGCACAATGTATTGAAAGTCCAATGCTTTTTTAATACTGAAGCTAAACAGTCCAGTTGTCCAATTCATGAATAACTACCAAGTGTAGTATAATAAGGGAAATGCCACTAATCACCTTTCTGATCAGAGGAAAATGATGAAACTCTTTAGTTATATGTTGGACATCTTAGAAACATCTTGCACTTTACATCTTTTATTTATTTAGCACACATAGATTTTTGATTGTTTTATCCAAAAATTGGTAGTCTCATGTGACTTAAAGACTAAATTCTATGAAGTCTTTAATTAGAACTATTCAACCCAAAGCTTCTAGATTTGTGCTCAAGCTCAGAGAACTATGTGGGCCTATTTTTAGATTTAACCAATATTTCAAACCACATGTGCCTGACACAGTGTCGCTGTTTCTAGTCAAGTAATGAATAATCAAGCTAGAAGAGTAACTGAAAACAGTAGCGGTTAGATCATCTAAAGTAGAAATGGGACTACAGCCAGGTTACAGACTAATAACTCTTATAAGATAAGAACTTTATTTATCCTGAGGGAAATTTTGCATGCTCAGTGCAAAATGAAAGAACAAAAGATCATTTAAGATAAAAGATTATTTAAGATTTGCCAACGCAGATACCACCAACAATTACTTGAAAGTTCAGAATCCATTCCTAATTTATAATACCTGTAATAAACATTATTTAAAACGCCCTTTTGGGAAAAATCTCACCACAGTGCATTACTCCTCACCCCTCTCTGGCTGCACATGTGGCAGAAAAGGCAGAGCTGCAGAAGATTCAGCCTCTCTATAGACTATGATATGACCCAACTGGGGACGTCATCATGCAGAATGAATAAAATACTTGCATGTTTGCTCAGGGTAGACACCGGGACAGAGTGAAGTGTGGGGTGGCACATAAGGCTTTCCGATAGGGTGGTAAGAATTTGAGTCAAACATGATAACAAAACACATTAACCTAATTCACCTTGGCTACTTTGGCTCTGCCTGGCAAGCTTTTGAATGTTAAGCACAATCCGTGAAACTATGCAGTCTAATGACTTAACAAGAAACACTGTTTGCCAGCTAGACTTCTTTGGATTTTGATGGGTTTAGTAGATGATCTACTGTTTAATCCAAATTATATAACTTTCCTCTCATTCATTAAATGCCAAATTCAACAATTTGCATATTAATACAATAGTCAGCCATTTATAATGCCACAAGTGTACAAAAACGTCCAAAACCAAGGACGTGCGAAGATGTTGTGAGGGGGATGTCCAACATTGCCTCAGACAGCAGCTCACTACACAGCAGGACATGAACTTCAGCTCAAAGTGGATAACGTTAGAACATGTCACACGGTTTGTATGTTGCATATCTGCACTTAATTGTGGCCCGTAGAAGTAAAAGTTAGAATCAGACCGAATTTCAGCTGGTATATCAGCAACTATACTGGTGTTACAGATTTTGCAATGAGCATTTTTACTACTGCTTGTCTCCAACAAGAAATAATCCTGTTTCCACACTGACAACATGCTGTCCCATCTACTCTCAGTATTATCTGGTACTGTCTGTTCATGAGAATGATGTCCATGCATTCTTCTTACATCAAGTATTCATGTTCTCCAAGTGGAGAAAGCAGGGCTGTGCAGTAAAAATGCGAAGGGCAACTGTGTCCACACTCTTAAAATCAAATGCTCCGAATGGTTATTGAATGTACAGCTCTAAGAAAAAAAATTAATTAGTGTAGAACCTTTACATTATGTAGAGATTTAAAAAGTTCTTCACACTCATATATCTAACTTATAAATATGTGTGTTTAATCCATTAACTGAAATGTTCTTTGCGGAAACAAAAGTGGTTCTTCTACGGCACCGCATAGAAGCTGTTTTGGCCTATTTTTCTATTTTTAAGATTGAGGGTGCTGGAAAAAGTGTAAATGAAAAACATCTATCATAATCACATCTTTGGCCAAAGAAAGACTTATTTTTAACTTAAGACTAAATTACTATGATAATTTAGGTCATTTTATTTTTCAACTATGTGTTTCACAAGCATGTCATGCTTGCGAGATGCTCCCAGCTGACTCAGTTCAATATGCAAATTATTTATTATACACGCCAAAAAAGGAAATACCAGCAAGGTGGTGGAAGCCTAGGAAAATTTTATTTATTATTTGTTTGCCTTACATCAATGGAAGCATTCAAGCTATCTGATCAGACAAAAGTAAACGTTTGTGGTAAAGCTCCGCTTCAAATTCTTCCTGGTGTCTTCCCTGAGTCAATATTTTAAGCAAATATCTACATAGGCAATACCTCCATTTACAAAACCAGACCAAACAAAAAGGGTGGAAATATCCAAATGATCCTTCAGCAAAGGTAGCCTTTGTAAGCAGTACATCCATGTGTGCCAAAAAAAATAAATTCAAAGCTATTTTAAGGTGCAACCATCACTGACAGAGGGGCAAACACAAATCTGTGTAATAGAAAAGCATTGACCAATAGAATGGGACTGTATGGAGCAGCTTCATGGGAGCCTAAACTCACCAAGCTCAATGCAAAGTGTCGGCTAGAGGGGTCTAAAGCAGCATTGAAACTGTGCTCTCTGAAGTGGTGGAGCTCCATCCAATAACTTTAGGATGAGCTGGACCGGGATTCACGATCCAGAACTAATCTTTAACCTCAGTACCTGACCTCACTAATGCTTCCGTGGCTGAATGCAATCAAATCCTGAGAGCAATGCTCCGAAATCTAGAGTAAAGCCTTCACAGAAGAGTAGAAGCTGTGGAACAAATCTCTTAATGATGCTCTTGATTTCAGGAGAAGTGCTAGACAGATGTCTGCAGACTTTTAGACTTTTACTTGACTTGAATGACATCCTGCTGTTGACTCACTTTCTCCACTGCGAGAATTTCAGAATTGATGCTTGTAAACAGACCCAACCTCAACCTGGATCACAGCGAGAAACAATGAGGTATTATGGCACTTCAGACGGTTTTTGACGACCCTCTCCAGGCTCTGAGCACGTCCCGCTGCCAGATCATCAGCCAGTCACTTCAGAGAAAGCTGGGACACATTAGCACTTCATGGAAAAGGCAGAGCGGACGCTTAGCGTGCCAGTGGGTGCCTGAGGGCTTCCTCCATGTGATATTTACTGCTCCCCAAAGACAGAGAGCTCCAGCAGTTTACAACGTGGTAAACAAAACAAAAGCCTATGTGGTGGCACCCCACAATGGTTTCAATATGCTATAGAGTGCACACACACACACACACACACACACACGCACACACACAGACACAGACACACACACCCCAATAAAAACTGTATGTAACAGGAAACAGGGTCATCAGTGTCTAAAAAACCCAGTGGGTGGTGGTGTAGGGCAGAAATAAATACTTGCACTTGGAGACATTCAAACGAGGACTTTTTGTGAGTGGCGTGTGCTGTTCAAATGGCACCTAACGACTGACACACAAAGTAAATGCAGTACTTCAGTCTATAAAAGCTTACTAAAGCTGACAGACTGACCAGTCTGTCAACCAAGCATATTCACCGTAATACACGAAATGGACAAAATTATTGGGATGCCTAACCATTACATCAACAATGACTTTAATGACGTTGCATTGAACTTTAATATGGAGTTGGTCCCCCTTTACAGCTACAACAGCTTCCACTCTTCTTGGAAGGCTTTCCACAAGATTTTGGAGTTTCTGGGGGAATGTGTGCCCATTCATTCTGTAGAGCATTTATGAGTCCAGGCACTGATGTTGGACAAGAAGGACTGGTTCGCAATCTCAGTTCCAGTTCATCCCAAAGTTGTTGGATGGGGTTGAGGTCAGGGCTCTGCGCGGCCAGTCAAGTTCTTCCATACTGAACTCATAAAACCATGACTTTATGGAACTTTATGCTATGGGGCACAATCATGCATGAATAGAAAAAGTTCTTCCCCTAACTGTGTTCACAAAGCTGGAAGTATGGAGTTGTCCAAAATGTATCGGAATGCTGAAGCTTTAAGACTGCCCTTCACTGGACGTAAGGGGCCAACTGAGTTCAATAATGAAGAGATGTGTCCCAATACTTTTGTCCATATAGTGTATCTGGCAACCCAGCCCCAGAAATGACAGCTGGAGACGCGGCGCCGTTTCCTTTCCGTCGTAAAACTGCTTCAGGAGAAAGACACCAAATCGAACAAGTTTGATGCCCTTTAGCACAAATATAGACGACCAAGGACAAAACGATGTTTAAGCTGTCATTAAAAAATAAAAATATAAAGGAAACAGACTCAGATTTCATGACTGTGATTTTTCACCAAAGTAGAGCTTCAGTAGGTTTTGACTGCTGTGCGCAAAAGTGTGAAGACAAACAAAACTGACAGCTTCATACGAGATGCAGACAAAACTTGATGTGACAAAGTAATGGGACACCGCACACTTCACTCACCGAGACTGTTAGTCGATCCATCCATGTTGGGGTCTTCTGATGTTCACACTTTTTGGAGAGAGGTCGTGGGGAGAAGAGAAGAACCCATTCTCGTCCCTGTCGGCCCACCAGAGTCCCGGGCAGCAGCTTTCGGGACCAAAACACAGACACGGTGGACAGGAGGAGCACACGTGTGTATGAGTGTGTGTGTGTGTGTGTGTGTGTGTGTGTGTGGTGAAGAAGAAGCAAGTCCACTCCAAAACCTCCCCAACCCAGGAAATGAGCTGCGCAACTGCGAACAAGTGCACGACGGATGGATCCTCGTTGGTCCTACAAAAATCTTTCTCTGTCGTTTCTAAACTCCTGCTGCTACGCTGCTGCACTAAAAGTGGCGCCACAGCTCTGCAGATCAGTGCAGCATAAAAAAGAAGTTAAAAGCTAAAACGTGTGAAACAGCTGATTTCCTGCGGCCTCTAGTGGCGAGACTCTTTAAGGAAAGAGGCGATTCCACTTCTGTACTCTAGAGGGCGCGACGTAGAGAGCCCACAATGAATGGGGGTGAATGGAGCTAACAGCTAAAAAGTAACTAAAATATATTTCTAGGCATTCTTACAAAGACTTTCTTTTGAATATGGATCTCACAAATGATATAGTACTTTAGAATGAAATTTCGACAAGAAGTAGGTTTCAGGCAGTAAGGATACTAACATTATGGCTACTGAGCGCTGATTTGAGGGAAACGGTTCATATACACTGATACACAACGTGGACAAAAGTATTGGGGTATGGGGTAGGCTCCTTACTTCCAGTGAAGGGTAATCTTAATGCTTCAGCAGACCAAGACATTCAGGACAACGCCATGCTTACAACTTTGTGGACAATGTTTGGGGAAGAACCTTTTCTATTCCAGCATGACTGTGCTCCAGTGCACAAAGCAAGCTTCATAAAGACATGGCCGGGTGAGTTCGGTGTGGAAGAACTTGACTGGCCCACACAGAGCCCTGAGCTCAACCCCATCCAACACCTTTGGGATGAACTGGAACTGAGATTGCGAGCCAGGCCTTCTCGTTCAAGATCAGCGCCTGACCTCATAAATACTCTACAGAATGAATGGGCACAAATTCCCGCAGAAACACTCCAAAATCTTGTGGAAAGACTTCCAAGAAGAATGGAAGCTGTCATAACCATATTGTCATAAAGTCCCTTTTGCTGTAATTGTCAGCTGTCCCAATACTTTTGTCCATGTAGTGTATGAATAAGGCACACAAACTTGTAAATGGGGACTGCAAGACGAAATATGTTACACTCCTTGACGAAACATTACACTCCTTGTGAATCTATATTTGTAATTATGAGACTGGTGAAATTATGGTGCGGAACTGACGCTGCGGAACTCTGTAGAGAGAAACAGTTGTTCCTTAGAGTCGAGGAGGGACGGGAAAGGAGCCGGACTGAAGAAGGAGGTTATGGTGGCGTGTTGGGGGTGAAGGAGAAGAAGAGGAGAGAGGAGCTTCATACTGAACTTCTGAACCAGGACCAACGACTGTAAACCCCACACAGCCTGACACGGTTTAATCCTGCGTGACGAGGTAAATAAAGTCACCCACCCATTTATCTGCTGCTATTTTAGAGGACTCCACACTGTTTATCGGCTTTAATACAACATTACTCTGTCCATTCAACACCCTTCTACTCACAACCTTCTGTTAACAACAAGTGCTCTGAAAATATGTTAAATATATCAACGCAGTTACTTGAGTTACTTGTATCTGTATAGTAAACATAGATGTATACTAACTCTTACAATATATGGATCTATGGCTTATCTGTCTAATTGATAAAAGTATATTACATATATCAACACAATTACATGTAATAATGATAGATGTATATGAACTCTCACTATATAATGATATATGGTTTATTGGTCTGTATCTAATTGATGAAAATGTATCAAATATATCAACACACTGACATGAGTTATTTGTATCTCTGTAATAATCATAGATGTATATTGACTCACTATAATCTACGGCTTATCTGTTTGTCTAATTTACAAAAATATATTAAATATGTCAATACAGTTACAAGTTAGTTAGTCGTATCTATGTAATAATGATAAATATATATTAACTCTCACTATATAATGATAGATGGCTTATCTGTCTGTATCTAATTTAACTCAATTACCCAAGTTAATTAGTTGTGTCTGTGTAATAATCACAGGTGTATATTAACTCACTATAAAATGATATATGGCTTATCTGTCTCATTTAAGTAATGTCATAGCTATATATGTTCTATATGCATTATATATAAATATGTAATTATGTACTTTATTGTCAGTATGTTTGAAATATTATAGCTGTGTATAAACTACATAGTTATACAAATGAATGAACTACATTCTAGAAATGTTTGCATTTGAAATCACTGATCTGCTGTAATAATGTAGTAATCTGTTGTATATTAAGGTTATGTTGCTTTTTTTTTTTTTGGTTACATTGTGATTCCATCTTCTCTGCAGAAAGGATGAGACTTTACAATGAAGGTCACCAGGCTTCTGTTACAAACCCAGCATGTTAAGTGGATTTCTCCGTTCTTAAAGACACCAGTCAAGCCCAGCTGTCTTCATTCAGCTTACCTACAGTCCCCAGTCCCGCGTCTCTGCTGTGCTCAAGTATGTATTTATTCGATTGTGTTTATAATGTAAAGCATAATTGGCATGATACCATTTTGTTTTCCAGTACATGATACTGATAGTGAAAACTTTAGTATGTGGGTTCGAATCTCAGGTACCCTTGAGCAAGGTAATGTCCCCACAGACTGATCCCCGGGTGCCCTTCGTTGCTGACAGCCCACTGCTTTACTAAGTGAATCGGTTAAATGCTGCGAAAGAATTTCACACCGTTCATACTGTGTGCTGTGCTGTGTTCACGCGTGACTATACGGGGCCACGATAGATGGAAGGATGGAAGGAAGGAAGAAAAACTACTTAGCTTTAAAATAAGCTATTTTCATTTGAATACTCAACACTTATTATACTCAAACACACTCTTACATTTACGGCATTTAGCTGACATTTACGGCATTTTAGCTGATTTAGCTTACCCCACAACATGAATTTACAGCTAACAACATAACATTAAGAGTGTGAGTTCTTTTAATTCCAAACTCCTTGGTACAGGATTAAGTTAGGCTGATTTTTATCTTGGATATCCAGTCCAGCAGTTTCTGCTGACATCAGTATGCCAATGGGTATGCCAATACCCATCAATATAGCTACTCCATTTATAGTTTAGAGAAATAAATTGCAATTTAAAATGAGATTTTTTTTATAACTGAGGCCTGTTGTTTGGCCATGAAGACCAGCACATCCACTTTTCTGAATTGAAGTGTGAACCCTGAACAGACCACCAGTTAGTTGTGGTTGTGTTGTCATGTGTTGTCACATGGGTGTTTTGTTGCCTTTGACTGGTCTCATGCATTTACTTGCAATTCAGCTCTGTGTTTTTTGGCAACATTTTCAGCTCTTTCTATGTGAAAATTGTACTCTTTAAAATATAAAGCGATTGAGCTGGAAGGTGGGTAGGGAGTGGTAAAGTAATAGAATAATAGAATGATTATTCTCTGTGACAGAATGAATATTTATTCTCTGTAATGTCTTGTCATATTTTGGATTGTGATATTTTGATTTTTCAGTGTATTGTTACACCCCTAGTACTCATGTAGGCTCACAAACATGAAGGCTGGAAAGCAACAGAACACAGTTATCTGACCCCTCCTGACTGATTTTAATCTTTATCTTTCTTCTGAATGCAGACTGTCTCATTAAACACACCTAATACAGCTCATTAGTTAATTAACTAGACATGCACTGAATTCAGACTGTTGCTTGAAAGAAAGCTAGTCTCTGCAGTCCTGTGGTCAGGAAGGAGCCCAGTTTGACATCTGTGCTCTACGTGTAACCCAATTCTGACAATTTTGTTGTTGTTTTTTTGGTTGTTTTTTAAGGCACCTAGATGGATACATTGTGGGTCGGCAACTTACAAGAATAAGTCTGAAAGTGCAGATCTTCGGGAAATATTTGAAAAAGACACTGAGAAAAAGGACAAGTCTTTGGTCACACACGATGAACTCTTTGAGCACGCAGGTAGAGATGCAAAGACCAAAGCCAGTTTCAGCAAAGTGGTTGATGTCTTCACCAAGAAGGACATCCGGCGGCGTGGGCACGTGGAGTTTATTTATGCTGCTCTGAAAAAAATGCCAGAATTTGGAGTAGAACGGGACCTTGCTGTCTACAACAAGCTTTTGGATGTGTTTCCCAAAGAGGTTTTTGTGCCACGAAACTTCATTCAGAGTATGTTCAATCACTATCCCAGGCAGCAAGAATGTGGAGTGCAGCTGCTGGAGCAGATGGAAAATAATGGTGTGTCTATGCGTGTGTGTCTATGCGTGTGTGTCTATGCGTGTGTGTCTATGCGTGTGTGTCTATGCGTGTGTGTCTATGCATGCACACTCATGTATTTATGTTCACCAGGGTTAAGACCTGTACCACCACTGGGTTTGAGTAGACAGGACTGAACCTGGTATCTCCAAAATCATAACTTTACAGGAGAAGAAAAAAACAAATTAGAATGTGCGCTAATGTGTTGCGTGATGATAATGTAAATCTAGACAAATGATTAGAATTAAATATTATTGTGCTCCTAAATCAGTTTTGAAGAGTTTTCCTATTAGATTTTTCACCAAGGAAAAATAATAACCATGTAATTACCCACTGGGCTACCTTCTTATATTATTCAATCATGTATACTGATAACTATATTCCGCACAGGAAACATGTAACCCTGTTTACATGCAGTGGTTCTTCCCGTCTTTGGAAACCATAATATTGCCAAACAGGCACGTTGCAAGCTTCTTTTACCGTCTTTTATTTCTGTGTCTACTGCATACATTTGTATATGATAGAACTAAACCTGGATTAGAATTGTTGTACAAAGGGAAAAGTGAAGCAAAAATGAATGATAATATAATAACAATGTTTGAAAATGGTAATAAAATCTTACCTACATTTTGGTGACATTCACTAATACCGAACATTTCTCCGAGGCTTGTACTGGGACAAGTCATTTTGGACAGTTTCACTGGTCTGTTTGTCATGAAATGTATACAATATGAAGAGTAGCTACCATATTCAAAATCAAGCTGAATAGTTTTGATATAATAATGATAGTCATTTACAGTTTTACACAAAGACATTTATTTTGTGTACAACCCTTCTGTGACATGTGGGTTTCATCAGTGTTTGAGATAAGATAAGTTGACCCTTTATCAGTTCCACGGGTGAGGAATTTGCATGTTTTGTTGTGGGACATAGGCACACTGTGTTTTAACATATGCAAACCTTTATATTGCCAGGAATCATGCCCAACATAGAGACGAAGGTCCTCCTAGTTCAGATCTTTGGAGAAAAGAGCCACCCCATGAGGAAGTACCAGCGTATTATGTACTGGTTTCCCAAATTCAAGCATGCAAACCCGTTCCCGGTGCCCCATGAGCTACCGCAAGACCCCGTGGACCTCGCACGCTTCAGTCTCACCCGCATCGCTAATGACCTGGATGCTAAGATCACTGTTTATCAGGTACCTGCTGTTGGCCTACCAGTTTACTGGGTTGTCTGTACCAGTGAAAAGCCTGAAAAATAGAATTGCAGTTTTTCCTGACCAATACTGTCACTGCAGTTTAAAATTGGACTATTTTCTATAAACTGAGGCCTGTATTTTTGGTCATGAAGACCAGCACATAAACTTTTTCTGCCTTGAGATGTGAACCTCGAACAGACTACCGGTTAGTTGTGGTTGTCATGTACACAGCACAAATTGTAGTAGTGCTCTTGCAGAGCACTGTTTACTTTGAATGTTGGAGACCTTACAGCCATGTGGATTGGCAAAAGAAAGATTGTAATTGAAATTTTAACTGATCAAACACGGAATGATCTCTGCCCAAGTCGCATTATGTCGTTTTGAGCCTAACTTTGTGATTCAGACACTGTTATTCTCTCTACGCATTTTCAGCATCCATCCATAGACATCAGCAAGACAGGAGAGGAGATCACGCAACCACATATTGTAGGTATGCAGCTCTTTGTTCCTCACACTAAGATCAACAGATGAAAAATTTCTCTAGTCGCGTGAGTTCTAAACTACATTAAAGTATCTAAAGTATTTTAATATACTCTGACAGATGGTAGACTGCACTGTTGTTTTTTGTTGCACAAGCAGTTCCGGGTGGAATGAATGAGGCTGATTTTTTTAGGGCTACCATGAAACCTTAGTCATTGCACTGTTTGTAGATACTTCACTCATTTATTGAAGCTAAAGAGGCTACTTGAAATTGGAAATTCAATTAGTGCAACATAAACTTGTCATACTTGGGATCCGATGTAAGAAACTTTTCTTTAAGCCCAGACTCTCTGCCCTCATAACAGGAATCCAAAGCCCAGAGCAGCATGATCTCCTTGCCAAGCACAATCCAAACAGACCCGTGTTTGTGGAGGGGCCCTTTCCACTGTGGCTCAGGAAGACGTGTGTCCATTATTACCTGCTCAGGGCTGACCCTGTCCCTGCTAAAGAGAAGGTAAAGCAATAAGACATACACATTTAAAAGGTTTTAGTTGCACAAATCTGATTACATTTACTTTAGTATGACCCGGGTCTGTTTTATTTCCCCCAAAGCTGTATGAGCACAAATAACTGGTAACACCTAATTTAGATGGTACTTTGTAGTTGTGTTGTAGATGCTTGTCTTTCACCAACGTTCAACTAAATATTGATTATATGTAACTGAACATTTTGATTAGATTAGACTCAATGTTTAGGATAGACTAATCCTAACTTTAACCCAAAATTTGAATCTAATCCTGACCCTAAACATAACCCTGTTGATAATTCCAGCTTTAAATTACAAAGCTTTAAATTGGCAATCCCCTACAAAAAATTTGTAGGGATTGCCAAAATAAGGTGTGACCAATAATGCAAGTTTTTTTTCTGAGTGTGCCATGCAGAACTGCTGAGTTGAGTCACTAGCTGCTGATTTCTCAAATATAAATGATTAGTAAGTTCATGAGGGCTAGTAGTGACATTATCCGCTATATTGTAATACTTAAAAAAAAAACCTGTAATAGATTTGGCCTTTCCCACAGAATGATGTGATTGCTAGTTGCTGGTGTCTGTTAGGTCTTGCAGACTGAAATGAACAGTTAGCTCTCCTGCTAAACTGCTCTGTTATGTTGCATGGGTTTCTTCTAGATTGAGGAGGAGGTTGATCCTGAACTGATTGGTCCAGATCAAAGCTTTTTCTACCCCCAGCGTGTTGACCTTGACCTTAACATAGACATGGGAGATGATGTCAGCTTTGATGTTGATGATGGTGAGCTTAAACTAGTGTGCACAAGTATACTTAAAAGCCTGTACCTCATTTAGTCTTGAGTCTCAGTGGAACCTGTTACCCGCCAGTTTTATATGATGTACACTATATGGACAAAAGTATTGGGACACACATGTTTTTTCCTATACTAGGCCCCTCACTTCCAGTAAAGGGAAATGTTGATGTTTCAGCAGACCAAGACATTTTGAACAACAGCATGCTTACAACTTTGTGGACACAGTTTAGAGAAGAACCTTTTCTATTCCAGCATGACTGTGTCCCAGTGCACAAGCTCTATAAATACATGGCTGATTGAGTTCAGTGTGGAGGAACTTGACTGGCCGCACAGAGCCCTGACCTCAACCCCATCCAACACTTTTGAGATGAACTGGATTGTAAGCCAAGCCTTCTTGTCCAGCATCTCATAAATGAATGAATGGGCACAAATTCCCACAGAAACCCACCAAAATCTTATGGAAAGCCTTCCAATAAAAGTGGAAGCTCTTACAGCAGCAAAGATTCAAGATTCAGGGACCAACTCCAAATTAAAGTTCATGTGTTTGAATGGAGTGTCGTTAAAGTCCTTGTTGGTACAGTGGTCAAGTGTCTCAATACTTTTGTCCATATAATGTATATGCTGTGCTCTACATTTAGCCCTTAAACTATAGGCTTTTTGTACGTTTTAATTTTAAGACCGATTATTAGGCAACTGCTCCGATTTATTCATTACTTATGTAAGGTGAGTGAGGAATGGCCTTATGGAAGGGTTCTTTAAGAGGTTATTACCCTGCATTCTCTGCATCCTTGGTCATAGTTACAAGCTTGTTATGTTAACTTGTATTAATGGCTGGCATAACTAATATCTTACTGGATCCAATTTCTCCAGTTGAGGAAGGCTCAGTCTATGCCATGTGCATGGCCGGTCAAAGTGACCAAGCTGCCCTTGCTCGGTGGATATGCGGCCTTCAGGAGACCAATCCCATCTTGGGTCGGATCCCCACAGTGTTTCGTCTGGAGTCTGGGACCAGAGAACTCCAGGCAGCTGAAGAGGTGGGTCGTGGCCCTGATCAAAATCCGCAACCAGGGACGGAACATGAGCACGATGTAGAGGAGGAGGTACGGCACTCACAGGGGATAAAGCAATGAGTGGGCTGTGGTGTCTCTTCTTCCACTGTGATATTTGTGTGGATGTCTTTGCACAAATAATTTATAGAATATAGAAGGCTTATGTGATTTAAAATAGGACAGTTGATGGGGAAACCACAGATAAGCAACCATATGAATTTACTACCACTGTATCAGTTCAAACCTGGCTACAGAAGTATGTCTGGAAGATGTTTTAAAGGCTATTCAAAGCTAATCATTTAGGTAGTTTTATTTAAAGTTTATTAAAATCAGCCAGTCATCATATTACTGTAGTCTCAGTCAAATACCAGATACTGAGGGGATTCTGCATTCAAATTGGTCAAGCATAGTGTGGAATTATTCACCTTGATAGTGTCATTCAAAAGATGTCACTGCAATAAATAAATGGTTTCTTTGTACATCATGTATTGCTTCCTGTTTTTAATAGTTTAAAATAGTCTTCAGTGGAATCAACCAGTTGGATATTTTAATATTTTCAAGGTGGGTATTTCCATTGCATCTCATGGGTCTTTCAGTTCAGATAAATCTCCAGTTTTTTTGTTGTAATTATGTGATATATATGAATATGTGAAGCAATAAAATTGACATGAAGGTACAAAAATCTTTATTGGCTCTTTAAAAGTAACAATATATGTGAAAAGATCAACCGTAGAAAAAATCACATTACAAGAATACAAATAAAGGAATATTTTTAACTGTACAAGCAGTCTATCATCTAAAATTAGAATCAGTTTAAAGTATAAATAGTACTGTATTTCTTGTTTGTGTCTATTTGCACATTTCTATACATTACTTCTAGTTGTTCAAGCTGTGGGTTGTTGAATGGAGCTTCAAAACTGTTTATACACGACAAGGCTGCCCGACTGTCAGTATATATATATTTGTTTGGGTCTTTCCAGCTCCTTTCTTTTTCACATCCCTCCTCCATCCCCCATTTTATTTTTGATCTACAATCAGCAGATCTAATACAGCACAAAAGGTCAAAGAAACAATATATCACTGAAACCTATTTTCAGACATTTTCATTTTTTGAACAAACAAATTCAAATGGAGTATTACAGCATACTTAATACACTGAACACAAAATATTATACCTATATAAATACTTGGCACAGTATTTCCCAGAAAAAAAGTTACTTACTTCCAATAGAATAATTATACTGTACAGTATATATATTATCTATATGAACAGTTAAGCTTTAATTGCCAAGACAAGTAACATTCCAGGGATGTGTGCACAAGTATTTAGCATCAAACTAACAGCTGAAAGAGAACTGAACTGCTGAAACATGAGATTTACAGTCAAAAATCATAAAAGTTCCACTGCTCAAAGAGCTCATTATGTTGAACTCAAACATTAAGCTTGCATTAAATATAGAAAACTAAAATACATACAAATTCACTGTCAATTTATCCTCTTTTAGGAGTACAATCCAGATAGAAAAAAATAGCAAAACCACACCAGATAAACACTACCAGTCAAAAGTTTCGGAACACATATCCTTTTATTTGCAGATTTTTTTATTCTTGCTAAGCACTGGAAAGTTAAGAACTATAAATAAAATGTCAGATAAAACAAGTTTACTTTAGAACATGGAAATAATATGCACCAGTGCATGTCTGATATTCTGTTAACTGGTTGTGTGGTGATACAGAGTCAAATTCTAGACTGTCCTTTAAATGCACTTGTTACTTTAAATGCACTTGTTACTGTCTCATCCCATTGACGGTCACTTAATAGCTCATTAAATATCCAACACTTGCCAGGTGATCCACAATCTAATTAGGTGGCTTTTTGTAGGTCAGTACAGATTAAAATGACCTTTCTGGCTAATAAAGGTCCACCAGCGGTGAACATCTTGTACATGTATTTGTTAGCAAAGAATATTGAGTGTATTTTTAGTAAACATTAAGTAAGTAACATGCAAATGTAGAAAATCTCAGTGTGTGCAAAAACCTTAGACTGGTAGTATATTAGGTTTCACCCTTGAAGACGGCTTAAAAGTTGAACTGAGGTTGTAAGGCTTTTCAGACATGCAGCATGCTTACTGAGATTCAGGAGAGTAGGCATATGAGGCTCCACTGTGCTTTTGCGGTTTCAACAAGTAAGGTTCTCGCATCATCTTTCCCTTGTTATCATTGTACAAGACACACAACATCCACTGCTGTGTTAGAAAGGTTCTTTCATCTGGAAAAGCGGTCGAAGCGTTCTAGAGCGTTCTGAGCTCTTTAAAGGCATTCATGTATTGGTTTGCTTTATGTCATCTGCACTCAGAACCACTTCAACCTCAGCCGTGTGCATCATGCTTCCATCTGGGGGGGGGGGGAAGAAGCAATCATTATGTGACCCTTAAATGATTAGTACTAATAACTGACACTGTGAAGTAAAACAACATCCATGACCTTTTCAACAACATCAGTCACATCTGTGTTGCATAATTGAAAACCAAATACACTAATTTCATTGTACTTGGAAAAGATTTTTTGTGGAATTTCTCATGATGCATTCTGAAGATGTGTTTTGGGGTGGATTCTTGAAGACTATGCAGAAGAAAGACAAAGCAAATTATCTTACTGCAATTGTGTGCAACCATGGAAGCTGTATTAAAAGCATCAGTAAAAGTTAACAGCACAGGCTGGACTGTGGTGGTAATAATCATTTATAAGTTAAACTGATTAGTAATAAGTGAGTTATGCAGGTCTACTTGTGTATGATCTACAGTCGTATAAAAAGATTTGAAAGTCCCTGGTCAAATGACTTTCATTTTCAAAGTGAAAATATGTACAAAGATCACACCTCTGCCCATTATAATGCAGATTTTAAGGCATATTATTAACTGTTAATTTACATTATTACTGTTTACTTGCTAAATCCAACATGAAACATGCCCTTAGCAAAAGTATATATTTGTTTTTCACTATGCTTAACTATAAAATAAAAAGAAACTGAGCACTATCACCTAAATGATGATGAATGGTATTTGTTACCAGCCTGCTTCTCCTACTCCTCTACCCTTGATTAAACAGTTTACTTTATGATCTATACTGCTTTGTTGGATATCCGAGCAATTTCAACTTCAAATTTCTTTAGTAGTACTCTTGTTGCTGACAGTGCACAGCTAAATAATTTTTTGTGCCATATTAACAATGGTCACATCTGTTGGGCAAAATATGGGATAATCTAAGTTCAACTAACAGGAGGTAATGTGTTGCTGTATTGATCAAAACTTTGATATCTCACCTTCACCTTTAAGAGAATCATTTTGTTGCCAAAGCTGGTTGGTGAAGAAACGTTCTCTCACAGCTACTTGTTCGTCCCAAGTCTGTAAGATGTTTTGGCGTTCCATCTCTTCTAGAGACAGTGTGTCGGGGTGGGCTTCATCTATATGTGCTTTCACCCCTTCCACACTCAGGCAGTACTGCTGCTCCCCACAAACCATGCAGACCAGAAGCTGGTTGATTGCATCATAATCCATGAGGTAGATGCTCCTCAACTTGGCCTCAGATAAAGGCTCATTTGAGCAATCATCGGCAGGAAGAAAACACACCTCTGCTTCTTCTGAACAGAAAATTCAGCACCAGAAATGAGGTGAGCCAAAAGTAAAGTACTTTTTTTTTCTACTTTTTTACATTTTGAGCATTACTTCATAAAGGCATATAAAAGTAGGTGCAGTGGTATCGGTGTATCTGGCCATGAGGAGTGAGATCCTACTGTTTAACTCTGAAATTCCAATGAGGTCAATCATGGCGCTAAAAGAATCTAAATATAAATGATCTATTACACATAAAAAAGGTTTAAGCTCATCAGTACCATACCTTTAAAAGATGTAATCTCACACTGCTTAGGCGGCGGGTATTCTGGTCTCTGTGGTGTTGTACTGCAATGAGATCCATATTACACAAATAATGCATACAGCCATTTACATTCTTAATTTAGGTGTGGTGTGCTCTCAGTTTAGCAGATCTAGTACCATGCATCACCATACAAAGTGCAGTTTCTCATGAAGTTGAGCATTTTGTGGTGTGCCCGTCTTCTTCTATCTCTTATGTACCAAGACAACTGCCTAAGCCCTGCTGCTGCAACTGCTTAAAAGCTGAAAGAGAAACAGGCTGCATCGTGCTTACTCAGGGCTCCCACTTCTCCCATCTACCCATTAGTTACCCGCTTTTGTGGAGACTATCCTACATCATCATACATCTAGATGTATTAACTGTTAAAAACAAATGAGGTGCACTGACTTTTCTCTTCCATTTTCTTGTTTATACTGCCATTAAGCAGGGGCCGGTGTTTACATATCAATTTAAATTGAATAAGGCAGTTTCCAGCTCATACACTATATGGACAAAAGTATTGGGACCCACCTATTTTTCACCCCATATTAAAGTCCAACTGTCATTAAAGTCCCTGTTGGTATAATGGTCAGGCATCCCAGTACTTTTGTCCATATAGTGTAGTTTGATTAAGGTATATGCTAAATTTGAATGATAGTTTGTTTTTAGTGCAGCAGTCCCTGACTGCTAAGGAATAAGAGGTGGTTGGTTGGTATAGTGTAGTGGGTAAAGCAGAAGATTGAAGTTCGATTCCCACCCTGGCCCACACACCAATAAGAGCCAAGGGCAGGACTCCTAACGACGTTATATTCGCCTACATCTGTGATACGCAAAAATTGTCACTTTGGATTAAAACGTTTGCCAATGATGTACATGTAAATGAAAAAAGAGCCACGAGGAGGTCTGCTTTTTCTTACCTTTGAACTAACTCTGTAACATTGGAGTCATCGAGTCCCACATGGCTGAGATTCGTCTGATTGCGGAGCTCTTTTTCTCGTGCTGCCTTCCTTGCTCTTTGCTCTTGCTTCTTTATTCTCCAGTGCATCCTCCTTCTTCTTAAAATCTCTTCTGCATCTAGACCTTGAGTTGCGGCTGCCTTCAAGTGCCTTTGATTATTTTTTAACCCGGTCATGAAGGGCCTTCTAATCTGCGTTTGAGGACTGGAGGGCTTTACATGATTCATTTGTGTGGAGGCCACAGTTTCTTGCCTGCTGAATGAGGTGGGAGCACTTGCTTGAAGCTGCCATTTCTTCATCTGAGAAGCCCCTGAAAGCTTAGTCCTACCCCCATTTGATGACTGCTGGTTTGATAGCTGGTTTGGGGCAGTGGGGCTCAGTACTATCCGGGTGGGACGTAAGGTGACATCAGTTAGGACAGCATGATTGTTGAGGTTTGCATGGCTTGCTGGCTTTGCTGCAGAAGGGTGATGGACTTGAGAGCTGATATGTTTTCTCTGTATAGGCTGAAAGATAAAAACAAAACAATAAAAAAACACTGCACAGACTAAATGTACTTTAAAATCTCCACAGCACACGTGACCAAAGCAGGGCTGTAAAGTTGACATAGAAAAAGACAATGGTTCATCAAACAGCATGATGATTTCTCTTATACCAGATGATGAGTTTAATTAGTTACTGAAAACATTTAGCTGCAGTCTGAAGCTTATTTTAAAGATGCCAGAAACATGTTATACCTGAGAAAGCTGCTTGAGTTGCACAGCATATTTGCCTCTCTCCCTCTCTTTGGCCTTTCTGGCCCTCTGCCTTCTTTTCATTACTCGCCAGTACTCTCTCTTCTTTTGAAGCTCACTTCGCTCATTCGGCTGCTGACCTCGAAGGGCCTGCGGAGGACCCCGCTGGTGAGGTCCTGCTCTCTTGCCGCTGTGTCCTGGGCGGCCTCTGTATACGGGTTTCACACCTACAGCTACTGACGGTGCATGTGTTCTGTCCTCTGCACCCTGACTCAAGCATGGACTTTCAGTAGTGACAGTAAGCGGGAACTGAAGCGAGGACGCTTGGCATGAAAGGACAGCATCTTCGGCAGAGAAGCTAGGGGCCTGGAGGGGAGAATGACACAGAGCTGGACTATGTTTGACCTCTATGGAGGGGTTCGCGTACCCAGAGAAGGTACACTCTGCTGCTTCATGTGTGGTAAGGTCAAATTTTGTGCTTGCCTCAGTCTCTTGAGGAGAGAGTTTACCTTCAGTTTTACAAGGCAGAAATGTATCATGACCTATATTATTGTCAACCACAGAGCTAAGAGATTCTTCCAGGAGCTTCTTCATAGAGGCCACCGCCAAGAGTGTGGTGGCCTGGCTGTCACAATTCAGAGGTGCCTCTTTCTCAATCTTGGTCTCAGGAGGAGGTGATGGTGGAGGTTTGACATCTTTGATATCCATATTATGATTCAGTTCTACAAAGGAATCTGCACATTCCACCGAGAGATAACTACATTCTTGTTTTATAGCCTCGTGTGGCACTACATCTAAGCTTGGGGTAACACCTGAAGAAGAATGAGAACTCCTCAACACTCTTTTACAAGCTGTTCTGTCCTCTTGCTTTCCTGCCTGTGTCAAGCCTTTGAGAACATCAGCATTTGATGTACTATTGGCTAGATCTGGTCCGGGAACAGGAGCAACATTCAGACCAGTGGACCTTTCGTGAATATTCACTGAAGAGTTTAAGCAATCTGGAAACGCATGTTGAGCAGAACTGGTTCTGACACAAACCATCTTTTTTGAGGTTGAAGGACTAGTTGGGGGTGATGACTGTACAGCACGTGAACTGCAGCTCACAGCTTGTGGAAATATCTCAGTTGAAGCCTGTAAGATAGGGATGGATGCTGTGCTGTTGTCTTTGATAAAGCCACTAGTTGTCTTAGATGCACTGGTGAGTGTAATTTTGTTTGCTTGTGGCATTCTATGGAAGCCTGTTTGAATCTTTCGCACTTGCCCCAAGTTTCTTTGGGAGTGTCCACACCGCTTTAGTGCATCCTGCTCCCTCAAACGAGTTTTCATCTCCACTGAGAGCCTCGCCCTCTGCAGCCGCTTTCTGATTCGCCAGTACTCCCTCTGCTTAGCAAGCCGCTCCTCAGCTGTCTCCACTTGGTCATACCATTGTGGAAACCGATGTGGTAAGCTTAGCCTCCTCTGAATCTGCACCAGGTTCGGCTGATTGATTTTGAGTTGGCTGGGTGCTCGGTTAACAGTTGACGCCCGCAGTGAACCGCCTGAATGTGCAGGCAACTGATGTGGTTTGGAGTTCTGCGGGTGATTTGTACAGTTGACTGATACATTTCTGGCTACTGACCTTTGAGCAACATCAGTTGACAAATGATGTTTAGGGGCAGATTGCTTGATAGGTGCAGGTAAAATATTACCGTCTAGTTTGACAGTAAAATGAACTGGTTTTCCATTATTCAGTATTACATCAGTAGACTTCACAGAGTTAGGCCGCTTCGCTTTTCTCAATGCCATTGTGTTCCCAGAGGATAATGAATGTGTTGGAACAACACTGGAAAGCTTCCCCACATCCTGCTGTCCTTTTTTAAAAAGCTGTGTCTTCTCATTGACCTTCTTTAGCTTTTCTGCTCGTTTTGCTCTCTGCTCTCGTTTTTTGATACGCCAGTTCTCCCGACGTTTAGAAGTCTTCTCTTCTTCAGTCATGGGTTGGTCTGCATTTCTGCCCTGGGCCGTGCTGTGTTCTGGGACATAGGCACATGCATTTCTACTAGGGTTTGCACCTCTTCCCCCAGTAACGTGCTGGTCTTTATTAACTTTAGACACCACAAAGGCAGGAGCTCTGGGTGGCAGACAGTTTCTGATTCGAGGATTCTTTTGTTGGCTGCACTGTGGTGTAAACCTGGATACATTGCTTTTCAGAGAAATGTTCAAGAGGTTGCCATTAAAGACTGGCATTCTGTTCTGGGCCTGTCGAGTTTCTGTGATGTCTGTTTGTACTTTTATGCATGGCGTAGGCACTGGAAAACACTTGGTGAATGACGTACCACTGAGAATAACGGTGGAAGCAGCCACATTGGATTCTTCAGAGGTCAAGCCTTTCACATTCTCATTTAGGACCACCACACATGTTTTACAGTCTGTGCTACTTTCTGGAAATTGCTGTGAAATTTCTTTACATGTAGTCTTCTCACATGGCTTACTGGCTTCTTTTTGGCTTATTTCTGACTCAGACTTGATTTCTGGTGTGAACCGACAAGAGTTGGTCTGGTTTTGTTTAACAGCAGTTTGGTAGGAACCAGCACTACTGAGCAAAGTAGAAGTAAACTGGGAACAGGGTATATCCAACGCATGTTGAGTTGTCTGAGTCGACGCTGTAGATGCAGGCTTATGTATTCTCGTCTTTGGACTTTTGGACGACTTCTTGGCTGTCAGGGACAGCCTCGCCCTCTGTTCCCTTTTCCTTGTCCTCCAGTATTCCCTTTTACTAGCAAGGGTGGCTTCATCAAATTCTGATACTGGCTGATAGCGCCGCCTGTTCAAGTTCTTTGCCTTAGACATACCTGCTACTTGATCATTCCACTTTCAACACAGTTTAAAGTTTTAAACCATAGTGTGATTAATTCCCCCAACATCAGCTAGAACATTAGCTGCTTGAACATTTTGGTTCATGTGTAGCTGTCTTCCACTCTTGGCCAGCTTATGGGTGGATTTCCACTGGTGACTGATGCATGGTTAAGCCACTTCTGTAACCTATGAATTAAAAAAAAAAGGTGTTTGTACATTTGTCTTTGGTACAATTTACCTAACATTAAAATATACCATACATTTTACATTTAAAAATGATTAGCTATCAAGTACAGTAGTCACAAGAACTCCTGAACATTAACCTTTCTTCTTGGAATTCCACCACAATCCAAAATTCATTACTTGGAGCAGATCTGAAAGTTCTCTAGGACAAGGTATTAAAGGCCTTCGGTCTTTTATATTTGTGTTTTCTCTGCTCCAGCACATCCACTGCAACCCAGGAAATACGATAATGATCTGTTTAGATGCATCATATATGCTAGAAGCAGGGAAAACCCTGTAGGGAAAACCCTAACATGTGAGGAGGATGGTCCCCACAACCCAGGATTGGAAACAGACTGATGAGAAGACCCATATTAAAATCAGCATTCTGTAACACTTTAGGTAAACATAACTGACCAACTATGCTAATTCCAAGGTTATAAGGTGCCAGAGAATGAGAAACCCCACGTAGTGGCACTCTTAAGGGGAAGCTACATAAGACAAAACAGGTCGTCAGAAGCCTACTCTGCTATGAACATTTTTACACATCTACTATATGTATATGATATAACCAGTATTGGTTGCGCTGAATTCTTCTAAGTAATGTAGTTTCTGTCTTATATCTCCACGTGTTTCATCACGAAATGCAGGAAACGTAATGATAATAAAGGTGAGTATTGCTACATGCGTGCTGTAGAAGTGTAATAAAGAAAGAAAGAACGAAAAAAGAAAACAAAGCAGACCTTTGGAAATGTGTTTGTCTTTGAACAGAAAGGTAGGACACAGAGAGGCTCGGATGTAGTTCACAAAGGGTCCCTCAGTCTGGGTTAGCGCTCGTTTCGACTCGTCTATCTTTGATCGGACGAGATATTTTTTAGGATCCCGAGCTTTGTAGACGCAAAATAACCCCGAGAAAGAAGAATCGGAGTTTTTGGTGCCTGAAAAACCCCGAGTTTTTGGTGTCGAACCTTCAGCTACAAAAGCTCTAGTCCTCTTCCTCGTCGGTGCTGCTGCGCCTGCGTGCTGGAGGGGCCGTCATGGTGGGAGAGAGACGTCTGGACTCCAAAATACAGTCCGGACCAGAACTCAGTCCAGACCTCCAGCCTCCTCCATCAGCACAATGCAGCCAGAAAAACCGGGACGGAGCAACGGCCGGACATCGGTCCCGGTGCTGTGGTCGAGTGTGTGTGCGTGTGTGTAATGCGTAACGCGTGAACGGAGAGGACTCTTAAAGCAGCAGGACCGTCCACCCGGGGGACGAGACATCTGACAGCTCCTCCGGACCAAACTCACCACACCGTTCGGATCAAACGTCCAAATGTGTAACTGGGCTGATCATTTAACGTCATTGTGGATCAGAGTTAAATCTCACACAAGTCTGGAGGACTGACAAGCATTCATTCAAAGGGCCACATGATAAGACTAAAATAATCTCTCTACAACAGTTAAAAAAGACCACTTCCTTCTTATATGACGACTTCTCTTGCTTCATATAGTATAAGTCGGTGATATACAACATATACTATATGGATACAAGTATTGGGACACCCTTCCTAATTACTGAATTACTTACTTCCAGTGAAGGACAATCTTAATACCAAGACATTTTGGACGACCCCATGCTTCCAACTTTGTGGACACAGTTTAGGGAAGAACCTTTTCTATTCCAGCATGACTGTGCCCCAGTGCAGAAAGCAAGGTCCATAAAGACATGGCTGGATGAGTTCAATGTGGAAGAACTTGATTGGGCGCACAGAGCCCTGACCTCAACCCCATCCAACTGGGATGAACTGGAACAGAGATTGTGAGCCAGGCCTTCACGTCCAACATCAGTGCATCATAATCAAACCTCATAAATGCTCAACAGAATGAATGGGCAAAAATTCCCACAGAAATTCCCCAAAATTTTGTGTGGAAAGCCTTCCAAAAAGAGTGGAAGCTGATATAACTGCAAAAGTGGGACCAATTCCATATTAAAGTCCAACTGTCATTAAATTCCCTGTTGGTCTAATGGCCAGGCGTCCCAATACTTTTGTCCACAGTATTTAAACCTCAGTTGGGATTCACAGCTAATTTATTTGTAAGCAGTAAACAAACCCCGAAACGAAATGAATTAGAAATTGATCACTCGTGTGAAAAGTAAGCTGATTACTTTAGTGTTTAGTACGTTTAAATATAGTCATTATTACACACGCGGTACGTTTTGGTGTGTAAAAAAGGTAGTAACGAGGTAGAATGTTGGTTGGTAAAAACGAGGCACAAAGGGACGTGTTATTGGGGGGAAAACGGGAGATCAGACTGGAGAGCACTGGCCCCACACGGAGCCGCTACTGTCTCTTTAAATTTACCCAGGAGCCCCTTAAGGAGCCCCAGGGGCCCCAAGCTCGGCTCCCCACCCTGAAGACAAGCAGAGGCTGAAAACCCAACACAGGAGGCCGTCCGGACCTCAACAGCATCTGAGCACAGCTTCTGGAGGAGGACCTCGACAGGAGCGTGGGGCGAAGGAGAAACAAAGTCGCGGTGGACGCGTAAAAGTTGGCTGAAGTTGTGTGTGTGTGTGAGGCCAGCAGAGCGACGAGGGCGGACAGAGCAGCTTCTGACACACACACGCACACACACACCAATGTGATATGGGTGAACACGGCTTCCTCGTGTTTTTCCAGCCGTTCGCCCCCCGTCTCTCCGAACCCGTCCTCCCGTGACACCGCGCCGGAGGCGAGCAGAGCACTGGCCGAGCAGGAACAGCCCCGAAGCGGCATGGAGGAGGAGAAGGAGCCCCTGGAGCCGGAGCCCCAGCACACACAGCCTCTCTCATTAATAATAAGCACCGAGCAAGGGGAGGCGACACCGGGAGAGCCCTCTGCAGGTAAAAAACGACTGTGGCAAAACAATAACAGCAATACAAATGCAAATAAATAAGTACAATTGTAAGTATGCCTACGGTTTAAACCTGTGGGGAGGTCGAAGAGAGCCCCGTGTGCAGCTTTAATCCGTCTGAGGAACAATAGCAGCAGCAGCATGGCCCCTCGCTTCACGGGCTCCACTATAAACAAAGGCGAAGTGCCATGCTGCTGCTGTTGCCGAGACACACAGCGCCACCCCGCGGCCGCGCGGAGCACCACCCGGCCCTGTGGAGAATGAAACAGGCTCCTGTCTCTCCACTGCAGAGGGTCCCAGCCCTGCTCCTGCAGCACCCCCGAGGGATCATAGGAGCTCAGACTGAAAGGGACGTGTATACGGGACAGTTCTAGATTTTTGACAATTGTTCACGTATACATATCAATACACACACACATAAATCTGTGTGTGTGTGTGTGTACACACACAAAAGTATTGAGATTCCTGACCATTACACCAACAGGGATTGTAATGACATTGCATTAAAATACATAGAGAGTTAGTCCCCCCATTGCAGCTATAACAGCTTCCACTTTTCTTAGAAGGCTTTCCACAAGATTTTGGAGTGTTTCTGTAGGAATTTGTGCCCATTCATTCTGTAAAGCATTAATGAGGTCAGGCACTGATGTTGGACGAGAAGGCCTGGCTCACAAACTTCGTTCCAGTTCATCCCAAAGGTGTGGGACCGGGTTGAAGTCAGGGCTTTATGTGGCCAGGCAGGTTTTTCCACACTGAACTCATCCAACCATGTCTTTATGGAGCTTGCTTTGTGCACTGGGACACTGTCATGCTGGAATAGAAAATGGCCTTCCCCAAACTGTGTTCACAACGTTTGGAAGCATGGCGTTGTCCAAAACGTCTTGGTATACTGAAACATTAAGATTGCCCTTCACTGGAAGGGCCACCTGAATTCAATAATTAAGAGGTGTGTCCCAGTACTTTTTTGCATATAGTCCATAGCTAAGGAATGACGTCATCTCAAAAACAACGTCTCGGGCATTAAGCAACATATTTGTAACATTTTGTGTAAAAAAAAAATGTAATGATAAACTTTATTAAACTCTACATGTATCAGTACCTCTGTGAGCAGTTCTGACTCGCTAAGTTTGTCTTCTGCATTTCACAGCACAAGCAACTCTTAATCCTAGTGATTGAATTCTGCAACGTTACTGCTTTTGGTGTTTTCCCTGCTCTAACACACCTGATTCAGCTATTACTTAATTAGCAAGTAGCAACTACTGAGCAGGTATGACAGAGCAGGGAAACACCACAGTAATGTGGGGCAGGAGCATTACCGCAGGGGTTATCAGTTCCAGTCCTGGAGGGTTGGAGTCCAGCACAATTAGGTGATTTCCCAGCTCAAACACATCAACCAAGCAGGGAAATCTCTAAACTATGCTGGACTCTGGCCCTGCAGGAATTGATGACCTTGGCCTGCAGTTCCTCTGACGCAAATCTGGTCTTCCAGAAGTGGTTCATGTAACTCAAACCAGACCACAGACTTGTATGAAAATAATACACTTTGCTGTATTCTGGTTATAATTACAAGAAGTCATTGAATTTGGACTTGATCACTGTTGTTTCAGAAAGAATTCTAGCCCTCTGAGGAATCAGTGAACGAGTATGAGAAGATTCCTGGACCTGAGTGGCCTCGGTTGTAGGCATTTAATGCTCGTCAGTGCAAGACGTCAACTTATTCCTCACTGGTTTACTTGTATTATGAAAGAGAAAGGTCAATAGCCTAAAACCCTACACGCAAAACAAGTATGGTCCCTGTAAATCACATACATTTGAGAACATGGTTTGTATATATTTTTTAAATGGCTTGAACATATCTTTTAATCCCTAATACCAGGTTAACTAAACATTAAACCCAGTTGCTGTCACGACTCTGGTGATTTATAAATCGTAAAGTACGGGTGATCAGTCTTGTTCCAAAAAGGTTTGTTTTCATTCTAGTCAAGCAGTTCACCTCATTCCACTTGTTTAATCAGTTTGTCTCAGTCTTCAAATAATTTGTGTGTTATGTGAGGTGTGCCACCGCCTGGCTGGTCCGAAAACCTTTAGCCACACCACCCCTGTGGAAGTCATTTGTAACCCCAGACCTAAAGAATAGACAGCAGGGCGTTAGAGATTAATTTGTCTATTTGTCTCTGTTCTTCATTAGGTGAAAACGACATGACCAATGGACACGTTGGTGAGAGAGATGAGAGCCAAGCTGGTCTGGTCACTCCTGTGTGTTCTCCTGGCACAAGCTACTGGAGCATCTCCGAAAGTCCAAACTCCCCCTTCGTCCTGTTGCCAGTCCCGGGACCATCTGGACAGAAAACCTCTCCAGCTAAACCAGTGCGGGCCTCACGTCCCGGCCTCAGCCGGATCCCAGGCAGAGACCACCGCCGCTACTACCACGAGTACTGGCGCAGCGAGTATTTGATGGACTTTGACCCTAGAAGGCATGGTATGATCTGCATGGTATGTGGGAGTTCGCTGGCCACACTAAAACTAAGCACCATTAAGAGACACATTAGACAGAAGCATCCCGACTCATTGCTCTGGAGCGCATCTGATAAAGAGGTGATCCGCTCAGGTTGGGAGAGCCATCTAAACCTCGGGAACAGTCAGAAACCTTTCTGCTCAGACCCACCCGTTGCTCCAGAGCCAGAGGAGACGCTTGACTGTGCAAAGCACTCTACAGGTATGTGTGTCTGTGTATGTGTGTGGAAGGAATGAATTGCCGTTGTTATCACTACATTGACTTTTGCATTTCTGATACTGCAGAAGGCTGAAATATGCACAGTTTTTATAGTGAATATTTTGGACAGTGAACAGTCAACAGATTTTTTACAGCATTTTTGTGTGGGTGTTTGGATGAACCCAAGCATTTCCATGACCCAACAAAAATAAATAATTTATATTAGAATAACGTATTCCAGGCCTAAGTCACATCATGTAAAGAGTGTGTCTGTGTGTTTTTAGTATATCGCAGTCACAATATGAAAGACCTATTATGGCATTTTGTGCTCATTGTGCAGTGTTGTGATTCTTTTTCATTTTTGTAACTCATCCTTTCATGGATTGCTCATGTTGCTTTGAATGCTTTGAATGTATATGAGCGAGGATGTGTGATTATGCATAAGTCAGGCTCGAGTTATTCTAATGCAGTGGTTCCCACCATTGGTCTTGGAGTTTCCCTGCTTTACGTAATTTTATGTTCTCCCTGCCCCTAATCCACATACCTTATCCAACTAATCAGCTAATCAACAAACCTGTTTTGTATAAAGAAGATGCGTTAGAGCAATGAATACTAAAATTGAAATTGCATAACTGTGCTAGCAATTCTACCGTTATGTCCCGGTACATGATCTCCATTCACATTTTCTTCAGTGCCTGACCTCATTAATGACAATTCAGTCTTCAGAGAAGCAGCCCCATATCATGATGTTCCCGCTTTCTTCACTGTAAATATGGTGTTCTCGTTTTGAAATCTTCTCAACCAATGGCAACATCTTTTACTTCAGGAGTAGTTTGCGTAATAATGTACCTTTTTTAAATGTAGAGTTAGACATGTATGTATATTTTATTACAGTACACAAACACCTTTTTCTGACAGTGAATGCATACGTTTTTGTTCATATTTATCAGCACAATAAATATGTGTGTAAATTTGAGGTTGATCAATGCACTGGAACTATAAATTAACAAAAGTATCTGAATATTTGTTTCCTTTTCCCAACACAGCTCATTACAGGATTACAGTTGGAGCCTGTGTTGTGTTCTGAAATATTCTTTTTCCGTCCTCTCTCCCCAGGCAAGCCTGGCAGTGCTGTGACCAGTAAGCGTCAGCCTCAGTCTAAAGTCAGCAAAGGGAGCGTCTCTCCCTCAGCCTCTTCAGTGCAGGAGTCTCAGGGTCCCTCTGCGCAGATGCTGGAGCGATACCTAAACGACTCCCTGCACGCCTGGTTCCGGCAGGAGTTCCTGATGGAGTACCAGGCGGAGGCGGGCCGGCTGGTCTGCATGGTGTGCAGCTGTCCGCTGCCCTCTCTGCACCTGGACCACATCAAGAGCCACGTGTTGGAGCTGCACCCAGACTCACTGGTGTACAGCGCAGAGGAAAAGCATTGCATCCTGCAGACCTGGTCCCAAACCCATGGTGAGCAATAGGGGCAGCTAAATATTAGAATGTGTATCAAGCAAGTGGGAAATTTAGCCAATTATCAGGGCAGAAGCATTAATTTGTTTGAAAAATACAAACATTAGAATAAATGCAGATATATGTTAATGTAACACAAACTGACTTTATGTATGTCCATACCTCTCCTCCAGCAATTCGGCATTTATAGTTACCTTCAAATATTTCGTTTGGCTAATCAGTATTTATGTGTGCTATTTAGGCCCGTTGCAATTCTTACATCTTTCACCTGACTGCAGTTATTGAAGCTGGCTGCAGTTCCATAGTTGTTATCAATCATATGTTTACATTGCAACAAATAGCATGTTAATTGGGTGTGTTTTCATCAGTTTAGCTGAAACAAATACAAGTAAACAAATGTAAGAAACACACTTGAACTTTTAGAGTACAATGCCAAGTAATGTTTGTTTATGTGATGTTTGGCAATAACACCCTCAGAGGGCAGCAGTGAGTGATGTTTGTTTATTTCAGCTTCAGCTGTTTCAGTTGTCCATTAGGAGTTACTGAGTATGAACGGCCAGGAAGCAAAACTCTAGGAATGTTACAACATATACACGGTATTATGTTGACCATGTTTAAAATCAGGATGTTATAAAAGAGATTTTGTTTCAAATATTGTGCTTATTAACTAATTAGATTAAATGCTCTAAAACCTAAAATGGACACGTTGACAAATTCATGGAAGGCACATTATTAGCCTCTACTTCTTTTTGCTGTGCCAAAAAGGTGTTGTCTTCAGACAGGCTATCATGGTTACTGGATTATAATAGATTATTTAGTTAAAAAATAATTTAGTAAAATTATACTCTCAATAAATGCTGGGGCAGGATTTCTGCTCACCTAGACAGCCATGATTGGGGATGCAGCACTATGATTGTTCTCCCTTTTGAGAGCGATGCATGTCTTTGTCACATATTTCTAACGCTAACAGCGACTTACTCTTCTGAAATGCCCTTTCATTTTTAATATGGACCATATTTGACAACAGACGTAAATTTAACATGTATTAATTGTACAAATCTGTAAAAACAGAACTGAACAATATAATATGGGTGAACCTATGGCATGTACGCATACACCGTGGCATCTCTGCATTTGGCAAAAACAGTGATAAGTGTAGTTTCCCGTCAAAACACACCCCCACTCCCATACTTACATCTTCAACCTTCACATACTGCAGGAATTTGGCAAATATTAATCACCCAGGTTGTCTGTAGCAGCTGATAAGCCGTGTATTCTTGGCTGGATGTGAGGACCAGGCCTGTGGTACCACTGACTGATGGCGGCAGCTCTGCAGCTTGGTAGGAATTGATAGTGGGCCATGCTGAAGGCTAACCCTAGCCTAAATACTAAATACTCCAAGAGACTGATATGCTCCTTCAACAAATCTCTCTAATGTTCACTCCCTTCATAACAGCCCAGACCAGACCTGGGCATTTTACGGCCCGCAGGCCACATACGGCCCTTTGGGTATCTCTGTCCGGCCCGCGGTATGTCAATCATAAACACAAATGAATAATGTTGTCCAAAAAAAAAGTTTAAAAAAATTCCTGTGTTTGTTTGTTTTTTTCCGTGTAGTATCGAAAATAGTATTGAGCACCATCCTTAGTATCGGTATCAAGTTTGAAATTTCAGTGTCGTGACAAGCCTAGTAGCAGCTTATCAAAATATATAATTTACTGCTTTTTACAAAGGGAGAAAATTAATATGGAGCAGAATTAAGTTCATGTTATCGTTGGTTCGGGCCTCCAACACAGTTCAGATTTTTCATGTGGCCCCCTGTAGAAATTAATTTCCCAGCCCTGGCCTAGACTGTCAGACTGCAGCTGACTACATACACAGCAGGACTGATGAAAGACGCCTGACTTAGTCATTAGTGCAGACGGCTCACAGTAGCAGAGGCTCACTGTTTGCATCTTTACGCATCAGCACTTATCTGTGGCATATCAGCATAAAGGTAAAATTCAACTCTTATATTACGTACTATACTGATGTTAGGAACTTAGCGAGCAGTTTTACTACTGCTTCTTTCAAACAGAAAATAGTCCCTCACAGTCAACATATTGCTCCTTCAGTTATGGTCCATACATTGACATACGCTCACATCACTCAGGAGTGTGACACAGTATTCTCTATTGCTCTGTCAACACGGTATTTAAGTGCCAGTCTACTTTCACCTGCCACAGGGGTTGCCACAGCGGATCAACTGTCTCCATTTCCTTCTTTCCTCTGCATCTTCCTCTCTCACCCCAACTGCCTGCATGTCCTCCCTCACCACAGCCATAACCGTCCTACTAGGCCTTCCTCTTCTCCTCTTCCCTGCAGCTCCACCCTCAGCCAGTATCAGTGCAAGTGCTGATACAGTATTCATATCGGTGTGATGATGTAGAAGAAAGTTCAAGACGTTGAACTCTGTACAAGATCAGTGTTATTTAGCTAGTTTACTGACCACATAGCCCAATTTTTATGTGAAATAACTGTGAAAGGTGTTGGTTAGCCTAAAACGTATGTCCCCCGCTTACACCTGGTATTAATAGTGACCACAAAAATATGTGAATATTACATTTGGTATTTGCTTTTTAACACTAACAGCACATGCTGGCTTTTGAACTTTTGTTTCGGGTCGACGTATCTCGAGCGGTACAATATAGTCTGCTCTAATAATAATGTAGACAAAATGTGTTGAGCAATTTATTTTCAAAATTCAGAATTTAATTCAGTGCATAACACGAGACCTCCACATGTTTTTTTTGTCTTATGGGAGACACCTTTGTCTTATGGTCCAGGGCCTTTCAGCACCCCCTCCATTTTCTTTTAAAGAAATGGGCAGGCCTGCAAAATTGCAGCAGTGTTGAGAGAGTTTAGTGTGTAGCCGTTAGCTACATGACATGTTGACCTATATAGCCTAACAGGCTAATATTAGTCGTCAGTAAATGTAATTAGTTCGTTTGTTTCAGATCTCCGTTGCTTATTTCTAGGAATTGTCACTTTTATTATGCAGTTAAAACATTATTATTACACTATTATTACATTGTTATTATTATTACTAACACTTTTTCAGTGCCCAGCTCTCTGTGCCTACTTTTATCGCTTCTTGGTTTCTTGTTTTATAATCATGATACACCTACATGCTGTTTTTTGGAATTTTACAAATGCTGATGTGGTTTTAAGTGGTTTTAAACTAGATCATTGACCTGCATAAGACACTTACACAGACAAGTAGAAAAATGGAAGGCTAGAGCTATAGGACAATAGGTAAAGTGTACAGCCACACAGCATTATACTATGGTGGTAAAACTGTATACCAGGGATATCTATCGGCATTTCTGGAGAGTCAGTGTCCAGCTTCGTCCTCAAACACACTTACTTAACCTGGCAGGTAACCGCTGAGTTGAACCAGGTGTGTTTAAGCAGAGAAATCGCCAAAGTGTGCTGGACACTGATCCTCCAGGACTGAACCGGGGCATCCGTGCCATATACAGTATACATGATGTTTAACACTTGTTTGAGAACTAACGTGTTTATTCTAATAGAAGACTCCATTGTGTTTCCTTCCTACGTGCATCTCTCATTCCTGCCACAGAACCAGACTCTTCAAGGGAGTATTTCAAATCAGAGGCAGACACCAAAGATCTGACAGAGGACATCTCAGTCCAGTTTTTCCCTTCCGAGACGGACCCTCTGCAGGACAGCTCAGAGACCTGTGTGGGCGGTGAGGAAGAACAACCGGGTGCTACTCAAAACCCAAACACCCTGCCCCACCCCTTCCCCAGTAGGAGGCTGAAAAACGGGTGTCCCTGGCGCCTGCGCTTGGACTACTTGGTTGCACTGGGGCCTCCAAACAGTCCGGGCTGCTTCTGCATGGTGTGTTCTGAGCAGCTGCCAGTAGCTAGAGTCAGCAGCTTCCGCAGACACATACAGCATCGCCACCCTGAGACCACCAATCTCAGCCGGAGGGAGAGAGAAGATATAGCCAGCGCCTGGACAGGAGAAGGAGACACAGAGGAGCCAGCCATGCAGGTGGAACAGGGTAACTACACACACCCACCCACGCCCACACACACACATTGTGTAGGTTGAGGGTGTGGTGGCAATCTACTTTGGCTGGAATTCATCAGACCTTACTGTTGAAATTATTGAGCCTAGACAAAAAATTTGTGAGAACTTTGCTTGTATGGATTTGGACCTTATGTAGGTTTATGTAGCTATCAAGTAATGAAATCAAATCTCACCAGTTAGTATTGTGGAAATTACTTGCTTGAATCATTGAGTTCTCAAGTAACATAAAGAGACTTTCTTATGTGTTTTTCATCTATGAAGTAAAAAAAAAAAATCAGACCTTAAGATGGTTGCTGCTGTTATTATTTTGGCTATGTAGCTTGATGCTAATTGGTGGTCATAGACTTCTTAATTATTCGTTAATTACAATAGCATTGAAGCTCCAGAGCCAAAACCAAAACAGAAGACCTTAGGTATCAACATGGTGGTACATAACAACCACTTTTAAAAGGTGCTTAATCTAAATACACACAACCACATATATCTAAATACCTAAAAGGGTGTTGCAAAAGCTGTAAAATGCATTCAGCTGATTTCACCCATTTATATGGAATTTTAAGTGGGGGTGGTAGGAGGCTAGTGGGTAGAAAAGCTTTCTGTGAACCCGATGACCACAAAGTTGCAGGTTCAAACCCCCCCCACTTTCTACCACTCTGTCCTTGTGCAAGTGACTTAACCCTCAGTGTCTTCAGGGGGATGGTCCCTGTAACTAATGATTGTAAGTCACTCTGGATAAGAGCGTCAGCCAAATACCCCCTTTACCCTTTAAGTGGAACTTCCTACCTTTCTTTGTCCTTTAGAAAAAGCTGTACCCGCTGACACTGCTGGACCCACCATGCCTGCAGACACACAGACGTTGCCCACAAAGCCCTCAAAGCAGAGCAGCATCAAGACTGAGGATGGAGAGAAGAAGGTCACAGTCTCTACAGCACACAGACACACACACTACCCTGGCAAGGACCAGCGGCGCAACTACCAAGTGCGCTGGCGCATGGAGTATCTCATGGACTACGATTGCAGGAGACACGGACTGATCTGCATGGTGTGCGGGGCCACACTAGCCACACTAAAGGTCAGCACAATCAAGAGACACATCCAGCAGGTGCATCCTCGCTCGCTGTTCTACAGCCCGGAGGAGAAGCAGCAGGCCCTGCAGAGCTACAACCAGACTGCCCTGCACTTCGTCCACTCTGATGACTGCTTCTCAGCCCCGGACCACAGCCATGGAGTGCACGCTAACGCTAAAGCTAAAGTCAAGCAGACCAGCTGTCACAGCACTTAACTGAACAGTAGTGGGGTATGGCGCGTTTTCTTTCGCTCAGGAAGTTGATTATTGGAACAAGCCAAAAATGATCTCCACAGCTTTTATGTTGTTTTCTCGAGTCGGGGATGTGGGGGGGGTGGGTAGGGGGTGTAAGTTTTGTAAACTTACTTTGCACTTTTTTCTCTCAAATAATTTCATGGCAAAGATCTCTTTGAAAAAGATCATTTGACCAAGCAGTGACCACCTGTTAAACACAAGAGGCAATGCATGCCTTGCTAGTTTAATTTCACTAATGAAGAATTTTAATTGTGCTTCCTACAGAGGAACAGCATCAGTGAGCTGAATTGAGTTAAAGTTTTCTTTTCTTCCAAGCACCTTTTTATGCATCCTTGTTTGTACAGTGCAGTCTTTGGCAAGACTGTTATTGTTTACAGGGGTTAACGTGCGAGAGGTTTCATTTTTGCATGGGCTCAGCATTACAATGGGTCGCACATTCTGCACTTAAGAAAGCACTGGGTACAGGTGCCGGGGGGGCCGCTCGCTATGAAGTACGGACATGTAGAGTGGCACCTTGTGAGGCACATGCTTTTCACAACCGTTGCCTCGTACACTATTAATCATCATACAGATGACAAATGAGGAAATTAATGTTGAAATACTCCCTTCCAAATAGGTAGGTGGTAGGACTCCACGACTTGGGCAAAATACTAGCATTACAGTTACATTGCTACATATTGTGACTGCCGTATGCCTTCCAATATATTAAAAAAAGCATTGATGAATCAGTAATGTTAAAGACCGGCCTGCGTTATTTTAAACATAAAATATTTTTGTTGAATACATAAATGCCTTGACTCATCAAAAACTTCCAAAACCATTAATCTGGAACTGTGATTGTACAGATTGCGCATCTCTGCAATATCAGTGCTGAAAATGCTATACTTAATAATTCCATTGTTAACAATGTATACAAGGCCACTCTTGTATATTGTTTCCAAATGATCATTGGAGGTCTGAAGTGCTTCAGATGCAGGGGAAAATCCCATTGCTTGGTTACAACTGAAACAAGGGACTTAATTCCATGTCTCAGGGAGTGTGTGTTATCTGGGTTTGCCTTCTGTCACATAGTTTGCATGTTTTTAGTGGCTTGGGTGATGACTATAGTCCATAGTCCACAAGATGCAATTGAACTAAAATGCAGTCACAGATTATACTAAGGCAAACTGATTAAGCAGAGACGAGCAGCCCAAGACTCTCCTTATTTTGTCCTGTTCATACCAATGCAGGTTAAGGATATCCGAGTGTCAATTGTGATGCATAGCAGTGCAATGAAAATTGTATAAAGAGATGGAAACTATAGCTGAGTATTGAAATTCCATACTTTAGTGGCACTGGTAAGTACTTACACTATTGAAGTCCAGTATTGTTGTTCAGTATCTTACACACCTAAAAAGAGGAGACACTCGAGAACCATTTGTTCCCCAGTAAACATTTCAATGGATGGTTATTAACAGAACCGTTTTTGTAAATGAGGTGTGAAAGCATTAAGTTTAAAAATCCTGAAGGAACTCTCAAATTGATAATTGTGGAGGTTCTTTATACTTTTAAAAGATCTAGAAGTGTCCAACACCCCACTTACACAATAGCTGTCCTATGGCATCACTCAAAAACCCTTTGTTTCACCTTTACTTTGAGTCTGCGTACTCAGTCTTAGCATCTGTGTACTAAGAAGCATCTTGCTCCAAAATCTAGACTGCTGATTGGCTGTCTAAATTACTCTGTATGCATGTAATATGAGCACTTCTTAATTACTACAGTCACACCTATGTCTGGATTAACCACATCATTTTTTTTTCTATTTAAAAGAACGTATTTGGAAAAACAGTATTATTTAAACATCTGTATTGAAATCAAAATGTGTGTCTGCATCAAATGTTTGAATGATACCTTGCCCTAAAATGCTACTCAAATACTTTTTAGCTATTTAAGCACTTATCTTTTCTCCCCATTTTGCTCAGTGGTTCAACTTCAGCATTAATGTCTGGACAGCAGAGGGGAGACGTTGCACAAGATAAAGCCTCAAAGTCATTCTACTCATTTAAAAAAATATATATTTCTGCCCTGAACTAACTGCGACCCCCTTACTACTTACGGGCCTTCCATTGTGAACTCAGAAAAAGGACTGTGTGGTACATTGAATGTCATGGCAGGCTGCTTTTTGCTGACAAAAATCTTGTTATAATAATAAAAAAACCCAAGTAAAAGCATGCATTTCTGTGACTGAGTGGGGAAAAAGACCAAGCAAAACAAAAATTCTTTTAAACATTTTTATTAATTTCACTTTGACATCATTACATGGACCCACTTTTTTCACACCCTCCATTTTTCCCCCTCATAGCTCCCAGATTAACTTAACTCATAACTAACAAACTGAACATAGATATTAGTCATCACATCTAGTTATCAAGAGTCCAAAGCAAAAAACCAAAAAAAGATAAAACATGACTTCTGTGACTCCCTCTCCAAGAAAGAACAACTCAGGAAAAAAGGAGACAGCGAACATGCTGTTAAGCTACAGAAGTTAAAAATCTGCAGTTTTTTTCTTCATCGAAACACTAAAGGAGAAAACAGCAGAAGCTGTGTATGTAGAAAGAAAGGTTTGCATCTATTTAAAAAAACAAAACAAAAACACAGGTAGTATTTCTTTAACTTAGTGTTGGAAAAAAGGAAGAATTAAATGTTCAAACTAGCTGCTGGAGCTTATCCTATTTCTTCAAGCACCACACCTACTACCCACAAATCAACATAGCATGTTAGTTCAGCAATGCAAGGACACAGTGGTACAAAAACAAAGGATACTTTCAAACATTGGTGAGTGTGTCAGTGTGCTGTTGCATGCATAGAAGAAACCAAAGGTCCCCAAAAAAAAACAAAAACAAAAAAACATTGTAAATAAGTCTCAAACATTCAGGATCCCGATTCAAAGACTACAATTAAGCTTTATGGGTCAGAGCAACAACACAAATCACTGGCCTTTTGGTTTTGGCCGTCGAATCTACGTTCAGTAGATGTGATCCCCTTCAAGAAACAAATGCAGACTTCACTGAAATGAGTTCCGTCGTGAAGCACGCAGGATTGCAAGCCTCGGCTGAAACGCTCTATAAATATTACAATAAAACACTGAGCATTTGATAGACGTTTGTGTAGTAGTAACTAGCAGTAGTTATTGTTTTAATCTGGTACTGTGTACATCCATTTGTGTGTCATTAAATACAAGGTTTACATCTGATACTGAAGCCAATGCACACAAATACTTCCAGATACTTATTAGAGCCAAGACAGGCAGAATCCAGTGCCGAATACAGACCAAGCGATAAGCTAAGTACATCCTTTTTTATTGCAAGTCCCTTTCAGTGTATGCTTGACGAGTGTATAAGGTCTGCATACTTTCTAATGAAAATGTTAGTGACTACAGTTAACAAGCAGAGCTCCAGCTTTTCCAATGACGTGTGCTTTGCATCCTTGAATAAAAAAAAATTAAAAAAAAACTCATCACAAGAGACCACCCTTAGTGTTGGTAACTGTTACTCCAGGATCAGTTATGCGGAAGATGTTGTCCAAGATGCAAAAAGAACATCCACCTACCCCCACCACCACCAATCTCAACACCCATCACACTACTTTGTGCGTCTCTTCAGAACAGCGACATCGTCTTCCCCAACTTTACCACCATTTAGATGCTTTGAAGAGTCTATACAGATAACTCAAGCTTAATATTAATAATTACTTAAGACGCCAACGCCAGACCGGGGAGTCAAGAGCAGCTATCCTACATGTATGCGACCTAATAATTATAATCTGAACAGTCATAATCAGAACACGACGCATTTACATGTGAACTGAGGAGTCTCGGACAGATGCAAGAGACAAACAGGAGGCGTGAGAGAGGATATTTGTTTTTAAATATAAAAAGCAAGGCTAACTACTCCTTCACAGCAAAGAGCCTGTTGTAATCTTACTATATATACACATACACAAAAATTAAAACGCCAAAAAAAGACAGGACAGCGAACTAGACCAAATCATCACAGCTGGTGCAGTGTCCCCACTATAATAATGAACGTGTGTGTGTGAGAGACTAGTAACAATCAGTGCATTGCAGTTTCATAATACATGAGCAAGTGTCCTATGGTGGAAAAAAGAGGGGGAGGGGGTGAGTAGGAAACACGCTTGGAAACTAGAATCAAGAACAGAGCAGGATTGGTTGCCTAAATTTTCTATGTGTCTTTTTTTCTCCTGTGAAATGTTAAGTACAGACATTTGCTTTTGAGTCAAGCATCCACCTTTGTTTCCTTTTTTATTATGTGTATTTATGCATTTTATTAATACCACAGCCCCTACAGACACTCCAAAACCAGGTCAAAAGATTCAGTCTAGTTCACACACCCTGCCCAAAAATGGGCACCATAAATGGGCATCCAGTTGCAGTATTACATCACTTCCTGTTTGAGTCACCAGCGTTCTGGAGCCCCATGCGTCTTCCCTAATGCTCACTGTTAAGCTGCAGAGTTAACATCGAATATCGAGAAGCTTCTGAGATTTTAGAGACTAGCTGGTTCAGTGCAGATGATTGGTGAGATGTGTTTTGGGGGAAGAGGAGGGGGTGAGGGAAGAAGGAAGGAAATCAGAAGATGCAGGGAGGGGGGAGGCAAGAGATAGCGAGATTCTAGAGGTGGTCATAAAGGAATCGGAGAGAAGGATCATTCTGCTTTACTGCGCTTCGCTGCTCCAGGGAGCTTCTCTTGTAGCCTGATAGAGGGGGGAAAAAATATACAGAACTCTCCATTAGGTGGCAGTCATTTAATTAAATTGTTGGTTTCTTGTTGCCATCTTACACTTAAATTATCCAGTTATACACAGAGGTGGGTAGAGTAGCCTAAAACCCTTCATCAGTGAAGGGAGTGTTACTTTTGTGAAATAACTGCTAAAAGTACCTCCCTTAAAAACAACTTAACCAGAAGTACAAAAGGAAAAGGTCAGACTGAGTTACTTCTGGAAGCACAGTGGGATTTCTCTGTACATCCAGCATGAGAGCGCTTGAGTATTTTAGGTTCTGTACCTCATTTTGTTGGAGATGTAACCCATTATTAAGCAGTATAGATGCTATCAACATGTCAATTAAACACAAGAGAGGAATTAGGAACTAAATGCTGGACACCAAAATGTAACAAGTTAGATTCATTCATTAGAAGCTACATAACGTTACTTGAGTAAATGTAACTAGTTTCTAACCACTCCAAGTATATATTACACTCATTAATTCAATATTATAATAATTAACTCCATATAGTTAAAGAATCAAAATCAGAAGACTTACTTGGCAACTGTAGTGTTAATCTGAGTGCGTGCCATATCCAAGTAGTGATCTATCTGGGTCTGCAGAGAAAAAAAACAATTGCACCTTTAAATGGTTTTGCACAACAACAAACCAATGAAAATGTCACAGATTTAAAGTCACACATCAAGTGTTGCAGGCTTTCATGTTAGTTCACTATGGGGATGCTGGAAAGTGGGTTACAATAGTTTTGAGGTCACAGCACAACTTTGCAAGATGCAAGTTAAAGCGACAGCTATACCAATACAATCTATTGAGTTTCATTCTTGCTGCCAAAAATATCTGCACTAATAATGCAGCTGCAGACACTGGTATGGCATATGACACATATATACGCTTTGGAGAATCTAAGTATACAAGCAACATTTCTCACACTCACCTTGTTCTTTTCATACAAAGGTGGTACACTGAAGATAAGGATGTCCGCTGGAAAAGGAGGGGAAAAAAACATTTTCACTACTAAACACTGAGTGGAAGATCTGCATACATATAGACTAATATGTGTTGTTCCAATGTTTTGACTTGAATGGCAAGAACAGTGGTCTTTTTTATGAAAAGGCTCATCATGTCAGGACTTACCAAGGATAAGGATGGTGATGCCATTGAACACAGCGCCCACATATGTCAGCAACCACATGACCACTGCCAGCTGAAATAAAAACAACATGGCAACACACAAAGGATTAATAAAGCAAAGTGCATCTTTCTATATTCCACAGTGCTCCAACTTGACCTCTTAAATTCTAAGGTTTATAAGTTATTAAAGGGGGCATATTCCACCCCCCCGCCCCACCCCCGAAAACCAGCTTAATAATGTTTGTGTATTTTATGCACCAAAACCTTTTCTTTACATGCCAGTTTTTCACCTCTTCTTTGCATTTAAATGACCTGATATATAAATGACCTCTATTCTGATTGGCTCAGTCTGTGCTGAAATACAGAACAAATCCTCAGACAGAAAAAGAAGTGGCACCGATGCATACATTACACACAATGATGCGTTTGCTTCCCAAAAGCCAAAAATACCAGTGTTCACACGTTTTCCCCACATCTTTTTCTTCTGTAACTCGGCTACACTGTCCGCAGTAACAATATTACTAACTTTAATATTACTGTTTATGGCTGAAACATTACAATCGTTTTTGCAGCTTAGTTTCCGTTTCCATTAACGGCATTTAGCAGACGCTTTTATCCAAAGCGACTTCCATTTCCCCAACAACAGGGGACAGCCTCCCTGGTGGGAAGGATTCGAACCCATGACCTCTTAGCCCAGAGGCAAGAATCTTACCCACTAGGCCACCACCACCTCGTTTATTTTTCTTGGTATGGACCCATTTAACCTTAACATTCACTCCTCAATAACTTCATAAAGGCATGTAGTTATGAGGATGAGGAACTGAAGTGTGGATCTACCAAATGGTTGTTCAGGTTTAGGAGTTAAAGCAGTTAGTGATTATTTGCTATGAACAGCTTTACTTTACAAAGAGTAAGACGAGGAGAGTAAACCAGCTGCACTGGTAAATCATTGCACTGCGCCTTCGTCTTTGGAGGGCAGTACGTTCTGGGTCAGTCCTTCGCCTCTTTAATCTCTGGACTGTTTCCTCTGAATGCCATCGGCTCCCACATTCATTCACACGAAGGCTTATCATCATCTTGATTTGTGTATTTGCAATTACATGCATGCGATTGTGCTACAAACAAAAATGCACTGATGAAATTTCTTGGCTGATTATGATTACTGGTAACCAAGACCTTGGTGTGGGTGATACATACATTTACTAAAGTAATTAAAGGACAGTGAGAGCATGAAATTTTTATTTTTTTTTTAAGTAATAAAATCATTCATTTTACATGGCCATGACATTTAAGGGTGAGTAATTTGATTATCAAATACAGTTTCACAATATGCATAAATATTCTATATTATTTTCTGTAAGTATCATGATTTAACATTTCAGCTATGTTGCCCACCCCTATGAATAATACGATAGATACCACATCAGTGGTCTCCAACCCTCCTTTTGGAGGTTTCACATCAAAACCCAAATATAATACACCTGATCTAGCAGAAAACGGGACTTTTAAAGGCAATCACATGCTTGAATGGCTTGAATTCAGCAAGCTGGTAGATTTCCAGGACGAAGGATAATAACGTCTCATTTACATTATTATCTAGAGCCAGCTGCAATTATAGGATATTGTAAAGCCAAGAATCTTTCCCAAGGACTTATTATGGAAATACCCAGCATTAGTGTCTACACGCACAACCCAAAAAGTAGGGCAATAAATTAAGTTATAATTATCATAGCAGTAGTAACATAGAAAATTTAATTAATTGGATATAATATCTTCGACCAATATAATTTGCAATTGAGAGAACACAACCAAGTGTGACAATGTGAGGCTGCAGTCAAACGAAGGAAGAAGAGATCCATCATTAGCTCCATTTCACAGTGTCCAGCAAACAAGTTACATGAGGCATGGGTGTGTGTGGAGGAGGGGGAGGGGTCACGACTTATGCTAATGGAAAACGGACAAACCTTGAGGGAATCCACCAAGTCTTCAACCAAGAAGAGACGACTCATCTGCTTGAGTGCGCGGTTGATGTAGGTCAGACACACGTCCACGTGCTTGCGGAACGTCTCGGGAGGCACGCTGACATCCTTCTCCATCAGAGTCCTGCCACAAGCACGGGTCAACCCAATTAGCCCAGGAGCTATATCCCCACACACTAATAGAACCAGTCACACCCACAACCATCCCTCTGCTCTTCTGTACATACATAATAAAGCCAGAAATGGAAAATGGAGCATAAAATTGCCACCATATAGTTAGCAAATGTGAGTTTTAAAATATCTCCACTCATATATGCTGCCACATTCAGCAGTAAATACTGCATCCTTAAATACAGAAGACACGATCTCGGACGCAATGAGTCTGGTCTGTTGAGTGTGGTTCAATCTGAAACATGAAACACTTCATGGCCCACTGCAACAGATCATTGTGACTTGTTTTGGGGACTTGATGCTTTGCCTAATTTCTTCTCCCTTCATTAAAAACTAGAAATTACTGAACCATGTCTGTAGTAGTACATTTCCTATGCTGGGGCCACAATACAGCTCATTGCCACAACCCTTCTAAGAAAGCTTTGTCTTACTTGAAGGGGTGCCCCTCACTGGATTTCTGCACGGCCTGGATGACAGACTTGTAGATGCGGAAGGAGATGGTGACGCAGAGCAGGGCCAGGAGCAGGTAGGAGATGACACTGATCACACTGAAAGCTGCCAGAGACAGAAGCAGCAGCAGGGAGGTGCCAAAAACCACGCCTGATTTCTTTGGGTCCCGCCAGTGCACCAGCTCATACACTGCAAGAGAGAGTGTGGGTGTGTGTGCGTGTGTATGTGTGTTTGTGCCCATGTACACATGTAGTGGAGGTGGTGTATGGTGTAAGTGACAGGGGGGAAAGTGAGATACAAGACAATACAGTTAATTTCTGCAATTCTTTATATTTACCCTATATTTGTTTGCCCAAAACTGTACTGTCCATATATTTTCTTAGCACTATGTGCTGGCAGAGTAATTGTTTTCTACTCTGAATCTGTTGAAATCAAGACATATTCTATATGGCTGTTATGCAATTCAATAGCTATGTTCTTAAATGCCTCCACTGCGGCATGAAGAAAACCTTTCAAGAAGCGTTATGTAAACGGCAGCCTCCACGTGGAGAAATGCCTCAGGCCTTCAGTATGTGTGCTTCCACATCTCCTGGAAGCATACACTCACTGAAGGGGACATTTACGTACTATTACAACATTCCCCAATTGTCAAGCTTGTTCAGTGTTTCAGACTTTCCTCAGAGTTTTTCCACCACAGAAAAAAAAACTGACTACAACCAGCCGTCAACAGCACAATGCTGCCTTCCTGCTGTTTGTTTTAGAAACCTCCTCCACGGACACGTGAGGGTACGGGCACTATAGCAAAGGAACCCATGCATGCACACACACCCACTGCGCTCAGTTTCTATATCTGCCCTGTCTCTTCCTATATATTAACTTCAAGTGCAGAGATGCCATCAATGCCATTAAGTCCTCCATAACCAAATTCAGCCACGGACTGCATTACACTGCATGTTTACAGGTTTATTTAATCACCGTATAAATAATTTATTTATGACCAAGTAACGGGCATTCCAAATTTGGGTACATGTCATTTTAAATGTAGATGAACAAAGAATTTGTCTCCAAGCCAAACTGTAAAAAATGCAAACAAAAACAAACCCAAGCACAGAGTCCATATCAGCTTGTTTGCAGCAATTACCATGTCTATTACTAGCAGCAGTACTTGGAACAAAGCAGGGTAACTCCTTGCAGCCGGTTACAATAATCTATACCAGGAAAGCTGTGAAGATCACAGATTCTCCATAGACAAATATTTCAGTCTGAACAAGTCACAGTGGATGGGGAAAAAATGTTTACAAAAAGACTCATGACATAACTGCCGCACAATGGTGCAAGGCCAACGATTCAGAGCCTCAGAAAGCACACCATTGTTTTCACCTCTCCATTTCAGATGCTTTGGGGCTAACGATGAGTGCAGGCATGGGGTTTCCTGCTCGCTCACTGCAGGGGTCTGAGTCCCTCCCAGCATGCTTTGCCAGTGCCCAGAGGGAGTTAGCCTGGACTGAGTGCTCGTTCATTATCGCTCCCTCCCTCGCCTTAGCGGCCCCAGATACAGCAGCACGTCCCAGTGGCAGCAGAGCCGCAGTGGCCTCTTTTCAGCACTGGCACTGCTCAGCTTTTAAAGGCACAGGCACACTCCCTTTTTAATATACATACATATTACACACACACACACACACACACACACACACACACACACACACACACACACACACACACACACACACACACACACACACGAGTGCATGGCCACGTGTGTTTGCATCATTTTAGAAGTACACACATCATAAGCAAGAATGGGAGCTAAAAACAAAAAACAAATACTTGCGCTGTGTTGCTGGGTGAGTCAGGGTATGTGGATAAAAACACAAACAGCATAAATAAGGTCATTTTTTCCAGTTACCTGACACTAAAAAGCTAAGAAAAATGTATTCCTAATCAGAATGGGGGTCCAAAACCTGACAAATCAGCTTTATCTGTTCAGCTGTCACAGTATCTACACGAACCACTTATGCAGTGAAGCTACCACACGCACCCAAACTCAAACAAACACTTAACAGTAGAAAGTTATATTTTGGAAACCAACCATGACAAAGTGATCAAAACATAAAGATGCTGACAAGATCTAGAAAGGTGAAAAAAATTAAAAAGTGACATGGTCTAAACTTTTTCATCCATTCAAACCATTTCATACATTCAAAATTATACCTGCAAGATAGGAATGTACTTCAAAACCATTGCCAAACAGGGTGAAAGTACAAATTTTCATTTTATTTTGATTTGATTTTCAATGTTATGTCAAATATCTTAGATTCTATAGGCCTTAAATTACATATGCGCTACACAGATACATTTGGCTCAGATAGTTTTTAAAAAATGGAAATTTTATAACGCCTAGAAGACTGCTCTCTTGCTAAGATGTTTCGGACACCGATAAAATAAGATCACAAGCCACAGCGATTATTACTTCAATCACATGCACTGGAGGAATAACAGCAAATGAGAGACCCTCGAAAAAGAGCAAGAGGCTAAGAAAAATCAACATACCTTTAAAATTTCAATACACTGTATATTGTGTTCACTTTTTACATCCACACAGGCTAATATTTAGAAGCTGGTGACCCACCTTTTACATAAAAATATTTCCTTTGCTTCAGGCTGAACAATATTCTTACAGACTTGAACCATGCAGTCTTGAGACTAGCAGACATTTCAGGCCACATTTTGAATAGACTGTAGCCTATTCACACAGTGCAGCCACAAATCCTGACGAGTCATACCTCATAAGAATTTGACTTTTAGAATACAACGGCTGTTTATATAACAGTAATATATAGCATGCTCTTGAAACACTGCTGCCTAGGCTAGTAACATTTTTACATTGCATGATCAGTCCTGATACAAAATTATGAAGCTCAACTAAATGTAGAAAAAGGGGTCAACTCCTATATGCCAAACCATCTGACAAAATCTGCTACAAAATCCATTTTCCATTTCCATAGTCCATTTTCATAACTAACACACTGAATAACGTCATTCAAAAACTACACAAAATAAAAAGCTCTGCTGACTCTAGGGCAGAAAGCGGCCTACTTGACTCATGTGTTAAACAACTCATTCTGCATTACTTCCTCATGTCACGTCAGATCACGCCCTTATACCCTCCGGCTCTGCTCAAAGATGACAATGAAGATTATCATGAACAAACTGATATGGCCCTCGTTAAATGGTAGGTTCACTCTAAATTAATCTCCATCGCCCTATGCTGTAAAGGCAGAGCTGTGTCACACTGCAAATATCTAACAATTGAGACAGACTTTACTGCTAAGCTCTACGTTTTGTGCAAACGATACCGACCGTTCCAATGTACCCCTTCCCACCCACACTCATACCATTTAAGTGCAGGGCCAGGGAATCACAGAACCCTAAACATCTATGATATGATCCAATCAGTCTGAGATCTTAATAGTCGTGTTGTCTTCTGACTGTTCAGAGCACAAAACAGCTTTGTAATTAGTGTTCTCTTTTGATAGAGAAGACCCAGTTCTACTGTGGGGGAAAAACTGCACAACTGAAAAGGTTGTTGTTGGACTTATTAGTGATTGAGTACCAAGGACCTGTTCATACCTGGTACTACCCATCTCTGATCACAAGTGGGCAGTGAAACATATCAGTTTACACCAGTCATGGGTTTCAAATGTGTCTCCAATGACCGCTAATGACAGGGGGAGGGTACCATGTATACTGGCAACATTTATCATTACAATACATTATGTTACCTGTCACAATGTGCTTTTCTGATCATATTGTGATATACTTAAAACACTAACCACTGGCATTTTTCATTACAAGGAGAGCTTGATTAGTCATGTGCAGTGTTGGGCAGTAACGCATTACTGTAATTTGATTCTTTTTTTTTTAGTTACGTAGTAATTGAACGTGTTATAATTTTTAAATGGATAATTAGATTACCATTACAATTTCAAGTAACTTTACGTTACCGCTGCGTTACCAATATTAAGTGCTTTAACATCTATATTGTAGAAACAGAAATAATAATCAAGTGCTTTAACATCTATATTGTAGAAAGAAATAATAATTCACAGCAATCCGTCAGCGGCAGGCAGATGTCCGACAGTCGCACGAGTGACGTCATCTACGGGAGACCTACATGCATGCGACACCAGCTCAAACAAAAACAAAGTATGCATGGAGAGTGAGAAGTATGCGTTCAGTAGCTGGAAATATAGCCATTATTTTAAATTAATCTCGGTTAAAGGCAAGAACATTATTATTAAGTGTTACAAACCTACGACAACTCACAATAAAGTGTGTTCGAGCTGACTGAAGAGTTTCTGTAGGGGGTGGGGAAGTAACTAGTAATCTAACTAGTAAGGTAACTAACTACTTTTGAAATAAAGTAATCACATTAGTAATTTGATCAATCAGTAACCAGTAGTTTAATTAAATTTATAGAGTAACTTGCCCAACACTGGTCATGTGTGGAAAAAAATTTTAAATCTTTGATACGGTTTCTGAAAAAAAGTTCTGGCTCCGTGGTCCTCTTCTTCCTCGATATCAGAAAAAAATAAAGCTCACATTGTGAAAAGTATGGTGATATATTTTTGCCACGATTGGTCTCCCTTTTGTCAAATGTGCCTCCTTTTTCAGATACATATACTTTTAAACGCATATTGCCCAGATTGTATTAGATTGCCAATACAATTTTTAAACAAACAGGAGAAAAGACAAAGAAGCCACACATCTGCATTTATCGATTAGGTGGAGCTTCATATTTGCAGGGGTACAGCAGAACGGCAGGACATTTTAACATTCAGGCTGCAAATGTTTGAGACACTTTGTGCCCCATTCACACCTGAATTTAGCTCCGTCCACTTATGATCAGATTCAAGATTCAAAACGTTTGTCACCCATATTGCATGTTTATGCCGGGTATGAATGATGTCCAGGTATTCCATTCTGACCACAAAAGTTGAGAACTAAAAGTTGAATGGAATTTAAGCGTTTCCAAATTCTCAAAAACACATGCAACTTGATATGTTAGTGTTGCTGGAAACCAAACTTGATATAAGGTAGGAGCTTAGTGCTGGGGTTTTCTTTGCGTGCAAGGTTAGCAGGCTGATCGCCCAAAGGAAAGGCAAGTTACCTGACAGGTGGGTTAGTATTGCTGCCAAGACATGCTCTGCGAGGTGGTAGGCTTCTGCCACCCAAATGTCGATTGCCTCTACCTCTTTGGCTAACGACGCTTCAGGCTGATAGTCTTTTGGAAGATGATGAGGTGCGGAAATTGGGGTGATGGAAGACTCTGATTTAGATGGAGGTTGTGAAGCCTCCTTTGGCGAGACTGAGGATGTGTTGTTAGAAACGCCTAGGTCATCCTCCTCTTGGCTGCTCCCAAGCTCTTTGAGAGCACAGATAGTAAGACGCTCCTGTTCCAAGTCCATAATCATAGCAGGGGATGCAGGGGTAACAGACATAGGATCCTTGGCGATGTGTCCCAGATCAAGGCTCTCTGGTTCCTCATCCTGCCTTGACTTCAAACATTCTCTCATGAACTCCACAAAACTATCTGATGCAGTTACAGAACATTCGGGATCAATACCCTCAGGTTCACTTGTGATTTCTGGTGATGTCTGTCCGTCCGAACCATCATACTGGACTAGATCACCACGTTCAGAGTTAGTAATCACCAATCCCTCAGTCACATCACTGGTTACAAAATCAGAAATTACGTCGCTGATTCTGTCTGATGGATCGTTATGGAAAGAGGGGAATGGAGCAGGAGTGTTCTCTTGAACAGAGTCCAGTTCCCCCATCTCGTGAGTAATGTAATCATCCTTCTCCACCAAAGAAATGTTTCCTGGTGAAGTTACTGCCTTCTGATCCTCTTGATCTGCACATTGATCCCCTAGGTCAGGACTTGGCGTCTCTTTTTCAGGGACCAGAGGCTCAGCAATGACATCTGCTGAAATACCAGCAGGTGAGCAATCACAAACTATATCATCATTTTGTTTATTATTAGGTCGTTCATCCATTTCATCAGTAGCTTCTTCAGTTGATTGCTGAGCAAACATAGTGTCATTTTGACTATGTTGGAGCGAGTTGGATTTTAGTAAGTCATGTGCTCCCCCATCATTCTCACTAAAAATACCTGAATTTAGCTGGTCTTTTAAAGCTTGTTCCTGACTAGTATAATGATCCAAGTATGTATCTATATCACTGGATTCAATCTCATTTGAAAGCTCCTCATAATTAGGGGGCAGGTCTGAGGTCTTTTCTGCAGTGTTGTCAGGTTTAACAGTGTTGATGCAAGATTCTTTGAGAGATTCATCTATATCCTGTGTCACAGCGGATTGCTCTTGCAAGTCTTCCAAAGCTTTTGTGTCAACATAAGTCTGGTTAAAACGGTCGTCTCCAATAATGGTGCTGTCAATCTTGTGCTTTGGAGAATAATCCCCATCCGAATCGGCAACATTTGTTTGTGAGGATATTTGCTCTCCTTTCTGGGGAACTTCTTCCAATTTTGAAACATGTGTATGTTCTTCGGAGGATTCTGGAGTCTGTCTGACAGGCTCTTGCATAATCTCATATCTCTCGTCATCATAGTCCTCCTCCTGTACCATTTCATCATCACTGATATTCTGCTCCTCCGTCTCTATGACATTAATGATGGGCACTTGAATGTCCCACTTCTCTCGCTCTTCTGAAATGGTCACCTTATCGATAGCGGGTCCAGATTGTGCAGCATCAGCGTCCGTACATTGATGAGCACCACCTGCATCCTCAATTACTGTATCATCAGATTCACCAGAGCTGTCAACTTCAAGGATCTCGGGAGGGTCAGAGCCAGCACCAGGAGAAGCAGGCTGCTGATTTGCTTGTGACTCGACCAAGGGAGCAGGAGGTGCAGAAGGCATGGTAGGAGGTTCAAAACCATCTGATGGTTCAGGAGATACAGGCAACTCAGTGTCTTGAGTTCCAGGGGGGCATGACGTGTCTTGTGTGTCCATGTCAGATTTCTCTTGTTTGTCCCACATATAGGCGGTAGGTAAGAACCGGAGATCAAATTCAGACTCATCCTCAACACTGTCTTGCTTAGACCGTTTACTAACGTCATCCACTTGTTTAGCCACTTCAGCAGGATTGTCCATAAACTCATCTGGAACACCTACAAATGATTCAGGGACTGCCGGTACATCTGTATCTTTGCCCTTTATCTCTTCTGATGGACTCTCCTGCATTATAACTGACTCTTTCACTTCATCAAAGTCAGATTCTTCAGTGCTAAAGTCAGGTGCCGGAGGCAAGTGAGCTCTCATCCAGTCTGCAGTATCCTCAAAGTCACCCCCACTTCTGGCATCACCAAGAACCTCAAAAGGGGATTCTGGAGAATCTTGTTCAGTGGATGCGGCCCTTTTCTTAATTGACGAACGGGAAGAAATGCCATGTATCTCTGTTGGGGACTTTTCATAATGTCGCTCTCGGAAATGAGGGAATCCTCCATCATTCCAATCAGAATCGTTCTGTTTTGCAGCGAGAGCTTCCAATGCTTTGATTCGCTCAGACACAGGAGACACCTTTACGGGGGATGAGTCCTGGTTTTGAGATCCAAGGGATGATTCGAAAACCTCCCTTTTCTCTTGGAAACTACGATCTATGTTTCCATCAGGAGGCCCTGAGGTTTCATTTCCAAAAGTCACTGGAGAAAAGGAACTTGGCTGGGAGGAAAAGCGAAGTGAGGTGGTCACAGCCTCTGAAGGCTTGTCAGGGCCCTGTCCTACCCTTTTGTCTGCATCCATTAAATAAAGGTGGGGGGGAGGCGAGGAGGAAACAAAAATCAAGGCACACACTACATTAATATAGATATGCTGAAGTGTAGCAAACAGCAATTACACTAGTACTTTACATAACATTCCCTGGATGTTTGGTAGCATCCATTCTGTTGCAGCTGAAGCAATCATGCATTGCATGGTTGAAACGATTAATGGATGACATGCCAGTCAGACAAGGTGTTTTACTCTTTAGGATTTTTAATGATGCATAAGTGAAGTGCTTCTTTCACTAAATGAAGGTATATTATAACTGTCTATCATACCTAAGTGAATGTATTCCATTAATGCTGCATCTCTGACAACAAGACAGGTAGACGTAAAAATACCTTACAAAGGAATAAGTCCATCTACTTTCCACGTTCTCTTGCCTTAAAGAACAAAGATATATTAAACAGCACCAAATTCTCACAGAGGAATTATTGCACATTTTGCCAAATTCTAAACTATGTGGAAAGAAATCAACGACCTACTGAAGGAAAGTGCCATCCTTGATGTCATGAATGCATATTTCCTATGGGGAAATCAAAAGTTAAACAAAAAAGGTACAAAGGAATGAGCAAAATAAGTCAATGTTCTTCATGAAAACTGATGTGCAGTTGTGATAGTTTAATATGTACCAAACTCTTAAAGGCTCATGTAAAGCTATAAAGCACATGGCCATTGCAGAGACTGATATTTCTAAGCTATATGGGTGCTACAATTTGACAACCTTTCATTTCTGAAAAAAGGGATTAATGTTTTACTTTTTTTATGGAAAAAATCATTACATTTTCAAGATTCATGATGTTAGACACATACACAGTTATACACGTACAACGTGCAGTGTAACCTAAATCACTCTGGAGCTTACTAGAATTACTAGAAAAAGCAATAACTAGAAAACAGAAAACAGAATAATGAGTAGAAAAACAGAATATTTTAACAATACTTTACATGAAGTATTCCATTTTAACAGTTGAGTAATTAACCTAATATCAAATAGTGAAAATGATTACTGAGGAAAATTTTACACTATCTTCCAACAATGACTCGCATGAACAAATTAAGTCCTTTGAAATGTCCTTTTGGGAGTCCTTTTGTATGCTTTCTGATGCCATCCCCTCAACTTGTCTGTCATGTTTCAGCCACATAACCTTAACCTCTGATCCCATCGAAGTTCTAATAAAACCTCAGTTTAGCAGTAAAGCAGAAAACCTGCAAGCTTGCACCATTATTACAAACAGATGCAGCATTTTTTCAAACCCATGATGCAGTCATAGGATCCCTATCACATACTTGCTTTCTGTTTGTCTGTCATGACTGCTGAAATGATTTTGTAAATATTTTTAAATGGTAGGGCAGATGGGACAAAAACAAAAAAAAGGAAAGAAATCATTTTTAAAAATAATTGACAATTCCCTTACCCAGTGGTAAGGGAATGCATGCAATATGTCATAAGGCACAAGCAGAAGTGAAGAGCCAGCAGCCACAGCCATGGGGGTAATAACCCAGAGCAGGCATCCTCAAGATTCGATCCCTTCCCAGTGTCACTCTACCTGCAGTACCAGTGAAGACTGGGGGAGGTACCTCCAAGCATAGCCAGTGGTAAAGGAGGAGGGACTTCAAGGACAGGATTCCTTGGGGATACCAACCTGATCCATTTTTAGGATTCTGCACTCACACAAAGTGAACTTGAACTTCTTTGCTATCTTAAAATAAGGTGGCAATCTTGGGATTATCATGGACCCACAGTATTGCTGACCTAAAAAAATTCCTGCTGCTGGGATAGACTGGGGATGATCAAATTTCTACCATCTATGATGACCCTGCTTTTCCTATTTGAGAACAGACTGAATAGTTCAGATGTTTCGTCACGATACACGACACAGTTATGCAAAATATAATAAACTACTTGTAATTAAGAACAAATGATTCAAGAATCAATTTTCCACATGCACAATCTTTAGTGAATTACATCAAAAGCCCAAGGGTGATGACCAAGAGCAGCTATGACATCAAGGGTTAAGGGTTACAGGTTCTATCAACTGTTTGTTTGCATTTCATATGACTACTAATTGTGCAGAGGCACAGCAGATGGAGGATTCCAATCATCAAATGGTGCTAAAAACAGGTGGGACCTGGCTGACCTGTTGAGATTCCAGCGTGCACGGCTATTAGGGAGCACCATCAGAAACTAGGAGAGTCATATTACAGGGTTTCTGGGATTGTCTGGGCTGTAGCATGTGACAAGATAGCATGCTAGGGTAAAACTGAACATTCATGTTCATTTGCAAGTTTGGTTTAAAAAAAAAAAAAAAAAAAAAGAAAGAAAAATTGAGCATACAGCCTGAAGGAGAGGACATTGGCAGACAACTGGAGCCATTGGTTGACTCTGAAATTTGCTTCTCACAAAAAAAAAAAAAAAAAAAAGGTTTCTTCAGGTTATTCCTGTCCTCTGCTTCAATTTATTGTCCTAAGATGGAGCTGTCAGTTCATCCAAAATTGTTTCCCTGACTACCTAATCTGATATAAGGAGGAGAGGGGCACTGGAGAGAGGGATTGTGAGGATCATAGCAGCAGCTGAGCAAGAGATGGCATACTAAGAGATGGGACAGGAGGAGAAGATCAAGAGGAGAGAGAGATAAAAGGGTAGAAAAGCAGGCCAGCAGCAGAAGAGAACTATACACTTGCCTTGAGGAGACTGAATGAGAGATACAGGCGAAGAGGAAAAAAAGGAATCTGAAAAAATAAAAAGGACAGAAGAATGAGAAGTAAATAAGCTTAATACCTTTCTTAATCTCTACAAATTGAAAATGAAAGATATCAATGCAGCGTCCACTAGGAAAACCTCTTACCTGTCTCTTGTGACGACATTCAAAGAAACCAAACACTTTCCTAGGCAGTGTCACTCAAATATAAATACCAATGTGTGTGTGGCTTAATTCAAACCAAGAAACTGGAACCACAATGAAGGTCAAATAAACACATTTCACATTAGTACAGCAAATCTAATTGTAACCCGGCCTCTCGGTTTCTATTACGACACACCTAGAGAACATTCTGAAAGATTGCTTCACACATTATTATCCTTTGTTCGTAAATTTCTCCACGTACTCTTACAATAATTCCTCCCATAGTTTCCAATGTCTGACCCTAAACATGCACCCACACAGTTCGCGATGGGCAGGAGTTACGTAATCCATCAAGGGAATCCATTTTCTAACCACACTTCAGAAACATCAGCTATAATGGTGAGCCTCCATTTCACAGTTTAGCCCAATACCAAACCAAAGAAGCACTAGGCCACACAATGTTGAAATCTACTCTGTCTTGGCAAACGCAAGCCGTGCCAGAAGTAAAGAACTGTGGGTGAAGTTCTGAAGGGAGCAGGTAAGTCGTAAGTAGTGCAGCACTCATAAATGGGGAGAATTGTAGTGCTTGTGAGTCATATATCTACTGGTTGGGCAATTCATGTTCACCTCAAGACACAAGTAGGGTGAATTGAGCTGGCAGGAGTCTAGAAGAGTGTACCTGCCACACTACATTCCTGCCTCACCCTGATCTTAATGCTCAAGATCCTTTCACTACACCACACACCTCGGACCACCCTTTTGATCTAGTTTCATTTGGACACACCCACATTCTCATTTTACTCATTAGGGACACAAGCTAACCAGCGAAAATTTTGTATGGATTGTGAGGACGCTTTATACTAGGGCTGCAAAAACAACTATTTTTATAGCTACCTAGTCACTTGAATTAATCAACAAACATTAAATAACTGGCCTAAATGTCACAAGTGAGAAACAGACTAAATGCAGACTACCTTTCTTAACATCTTATAACAACTGACGTTGCTCAAAATTCAGGAGAACTTTAAATAAAATTAGTTTGGAACACAGGTCACCTTGTTTCATGCATCCATTTTAAACTGAATTTTAAGCTACTGTAATTCATAAAATACAACACGTACATTGACTTTGTTGGTCTTTACCTATTTTTTTTTCCATGTGAAAGCCACCTTTACAGAAGGAGTTAAATTTTAAATGAATCAGTTTTATGCAGCTAGATAACATTTAATGTCGAGAAGAAAATCTACAAAATCTTTTTTTTTTTTAATTAACGGAAGTGTAATAAACACAGTGACTTAACATTGTTTATGTAAGTACAGCAACTAGCATTGGTTATGTAACTTTTCCACTGCACAGTACTAGCTCAACTCAACTCTCCATTTTCTATTATCCATTAGGCAGATCTAGTATTTAGTATCTAGCACCCTATTCGTACCTACTCTGTCATGGTTGAGCTGGTACTAAAGCACTGCAGAGAATCGTGTTTGTAGCACTGAATATGACATCACACCCTGGCGTTACCGGCTACATCGAGGGAATATTAGCTGCAGTGTAAATTGAATTGAGGTACAGAAGTGAGATGAGTCAAATAGTTACATCAAGCCAGTATCATGCAGTGGAAAACCAACTATAGTGAGCTTCAGTGACTTCTGTATGTGTATCATCAGTTCAATTTGATATCCCTCACAGTGAAACCCATGTGTCCTAAGGGGGTAACTGTAATTTGTCTTGTTAGAACACCAGCATGGAGAGAAACCAACCATTTACTGACAGTTTTGTTACTTCAGAATCAAAATGACTCCGTTTTCTTCTTCAGGTGGTTGATGGCAATATTTTGTTTTTGTGAAGAGAAGTATGGCCTGCATATGCTTCATGTCACTACTTAATCCTTCATTTTAAGAAAATGCTCCAAGACTTTGTTTCTTTTCAACTTTAAGCCATAACTGTCCTTTTTCTTTCACGAATCACTAAACACATAGATAGATATGACCTTCTGGGTGAATTGCTGATCTCTTAAGTTTAAGTTGCCCTAGGTTTTAATTTAAAAAAAATTTAAAAAAAAAAAACAAAACCCAACACTAAATAGCAGTTCACAGTTGATGATGCCAAATAGTTATTCTGACTATTTTATACCATTAGTTTGTTTGGAAGATCCAACTACAAAGATTCCTATCAGAGACAGCCAAATTTATAAAACAAAAAAAAAAACCTACACTCCATACACCACCATACTTCACAGTGGGAATTAGGTTGTTTTCTGCATTTCCTAGACTTTTTCATTAAACTCTGGTGTTCACTGCCAAAAAGCTCTATTTTGTCTCAAGAATTCCTGATTTAGCAAACTGTAAATCAACCAAGTTCTTACATTTGTCTCTACTTTTTCTGCCTTAAGCCCTCTAAATAGTTCACCGGAACAAAGCAGTGGTGTCCCCTTGATACGTGCCCAACTATTGCAATCACCCAACAACCAACTGTGATCCGTGGAAGAACTTTTGTTTCTCAAACTAGTTGTACATGGGGGAAGAAAAAAAAACCCATTCTCTTCAACAAAAGTTTCATCCCAAAATGTCTAAAAGCATCGTTACTGCTTTAATATTCATAGTGGCTATTTTAAGGTGTAAATTTATTTTTATCAGAGCTGGGATCAATTACTGTTTTAGCAGTGAATAACTGCCATTTCCCTTTTAATTAATTTGCCTCTCATTTTCAATGTAACATTAAGCTGACAATTATATCTAATTCTGCCAATAATTCTCAATGTATTCCAAAGGTTTTAGTTGACCACAGTTTATGAGGACTGCCCATCCTGGTAACTAGCAATTAGAAAGCATAGTTAATGCAATAACCAGGTACAATCATTCAAGTCCTGTCTTGGACTGACAGTCAGTATGGCTAAAATAATACAGTTGAACTACTAACTCCTTATCAAGGAAGATCAAGGAAGACAACTGACTTGTCATTACCAAGTAATCTATAGTAGCTTTCGACTTTAGTCCTATTCCATATCAAGCAACATATTAAATGAAACAGGATCAATTTTTATCAGTCTAGCCGTCAACAGAACAAATATCATTTTGTGTCCAATTGTGCTAAACTCTGCAGCACATTCACAGAACATCCTAAGCTCAATGGCATGAAGCTCAATAAATAACATATGATAAAATATGGCACTTAGAAGTAGTGGAGTTCCTTAGCCTTTTATCTTCAGATCATAAAACATGGTTATCTGATGACATGCACATACTGTAGGGTGCAAATACTTCCTGATGAAATGTAATACACTAGGACGGGTTGCAAATCTCGAAAATGCCATGTCTTACAGAGATGGAGGTTAAACGTGGCCAGGCGACTCACGTTACAGACACTGCAGGGTGGTGACCCCGGGTCAGACCAAGCCTGAGATGTGCCTGGCTTGACCTAGCTGTAGGCACCATCAGTCCTGTGTGTGGCAACTGTGTCATGCCAGCAATTTCAGCTCCTTCCCTGAGGACCAAATAATGAAACCCAGATCTCTCTAGGCCAATTAGGCTGCCTCTGCCAGATGTACTGATTTTAGCGATTACATGTACACAGAACCACTATGAGAGGCAGATACTGTGTGTGTGGGAGAGAGACTAGAAGTATATTGAAAAGGCACAAATAAAATATTAAAGCTTTGCAGAATGTGTGATTTATGAACATCACCTGCTGTTGGCTTTGTATTGTTTGTCAACCAATGATTTTGAATCATCAATAACTGTATTTATTTATAGCTACCATGTGCAAAACATAATCGAAGAGCATCCAGACAAATGCTTGTACAATAAAATCAAGTCTGTGTGAAAATGATGCAATAGAGCACCAAAGTAAAAATCAAAAACAAACATAGCCATTTTCAAATATACTGCAACAAGGAACATCTACAGGATAATCATGAGTATATCAGAAAACATACTAGTCAGATATATGAAATAAAACACTTTACTGTATTTAATGTCTTTCATCTATGTTGTGACACTATAAGGTTTAGAGATAGCAGGGAAGGGTCAGCTCAGCTTAACTCGAACATGTTCATACAGCATTTACAGCAACTTTTTCCAAATTTCACACCACAACTGTCATTAATAACAACAGAAGTAACATTTCTGGTTGCCCCTTCAAAACAGAGAGCTGTAGCATCTGTTATATACACTCAGCTTTCCAAACCGGGCAAAAACAAGAGATCTCAGCACTTCAGGTGTCAAAAATACTTTACATTCTTCCTCTGTTCTCTCAATCGAGGCCACAAACGCTCTGTATATAATGGCGAAGTGCACAGGCTGGCCTGGCACTGAACCAAAAATCTTCTCTCAGCAGTCGATACCACGGTCTGTTTGTACAGAGAACAGAAACTGCAACATAAAAAAGCCAGAAAAATAAATTTGCAAGATACCTTTGTCGATAAACTGAAAGTTTGTGCGTTAAATGAATGCATAAGGTCTGTCTAACCATGTCCACAGTGTGGGGGGCATATTTAAAAACACACCCGTCCCCTTTAAGAGCTGCTGCACTGCAGAACAGACGGACCGCAGCACGGCCAGTACCACACGCCCCCAGCGGAGAGGAGAGGGGGTGGGGGCGGCGAAAGCGGGTCTCCACAGCACTCAGTGGCTCGCTCCTAAAATTAAAAGTTAGGTCACAGCTATGGAGGACGTTAACCTTCAGAGAGTCGTTTAATGGGTCTTCTACAGCAAGAGTCATGGATAAATAGGCTAGTGCACCACTCCTCCTCTGCCGCACAGTAGTCTCGTCCTCAACGGTTCTCTCTCTAATAAAACCGACAGTTGTTACTTTCTCGCTTGATTGCCAGAAAATAAACCTTATTTTACTGCAAATGGGACTACAGAGAAGCCTACTGTAGTTACTGTGCATAACTTTGTGTCTCATATTGTCTAAAATCGGGTAAACACCGACAAAACAAACACATTCATCGTGTTGTCCTGGGCGGATCGGTTCTGCTGAATGAAAAAACAGCTGCAGCAGCTAGGCATTTCCAACGTCTTTTTTAAGCCAAAACCTAAACATTTCAGGTCCAATTAATTTCCCATAATTTAACAAATCTTACCAGAAAACTTTGAGTCTTTGGACGTCGCTGGGTGTCCATCGTTTAGTCCTTGCGACGACGATATCTGAGAAGACTGTGTCATCGGATCTGCCATGATTGTTTTTATTCTGGTGGATGAATATGGAAGGCTCTGCGACTCGAGAAGTGCAGATAAGACTCAGAAACGCTGGTCCGACTTCTACAGAGTATTTCCCAGCAGCAGAAAGATGAAGAGAAAGTGAGAAGTGAGGGAGAGGAACACAGGTGGAGCCTCTTGAGCTTGGTGTGTGAGGCGGAGGGAGGGAGCCGGGGCGGGGGAGAGAGAGCTGCTGGATCGGGGTGAGAGGTCGCTGCCTCGCTTAAAGGGCCAGAGCTGGAAACTCCTGCAAGAATGCACCTTTACACACTTATATACGCTGGTTTTCTCTTTTTTTATGTTTCTCTTTACTCTCTTCCCTTTCGTTCAAATCCAAATTCAGCTTATAGAAGACACACTAGTGTGAAAAAAACAGTGATAAACACGTCCTTTTATCGACAGACGCTTGCATTCAATATGGATTTTTTCATCAAGTCCACACTGATGAACTCAAAACGTGTGGAAAACAGGAACCCACTGACAACGCAGTTCAGAGTCCATCGATTACTTTTTCTGAAACCAAGGATGTTTGGAATCAATGTTGCAGTATAAAGTTTGTGGATTACGTTGCAGTGTGGTTGTAAACATGGGTTTGCTTTACGTCATCCTCTGGACTGTGATTATGTAATAGTGAGGTTTATGCAGGAGCATCTCTGTGTCCCACTACTGCAGACGTATTTTCTGTCCAGTGGCACACTCTGCTGGTGATCGAGTCTACAAACTATACCGTTACAAGAAATTTGGAAATCTAATGGGAAAAAACAAACAAGCAAACAAATAGAAATTGTGCATTTTTAAGTTAAAGTCAAAGTCAAGGTGAAATTTACTGTCATTTCAACCATATAGTTGTTGTGGAAATTCTCCTTAGAATCACACACAGAAGCATGCTGCAAGTCCTTTAAGAATCTCCTTTATTAGCACAGCAAAGAGTTGGACAGTCAGGAAAAGCAGTGAGTTAAGAGTGCTGAAACAATCCTAAGGTCTGTCTCTTATACAGTTCTGAAAGTGGATAAATCTGGTTCTTCCAGTACCTTCTGCTCCTAGAGCTGTAAATTTGTTACTTCTTTGTATCTATTTCCCGCTGTAAATTAGTTACTTCTTGTATCTATTTCCCTTGTTACTTGTCATCAGGCCCCACATACCAGAAGAATAAGTGCATATAGTGTCCTCTTGGGAGGACAATTGACGTAAAGAAAAGGTTATACATATGGAACTAGGGTCATGAACACAATTTGAGTCATATGTGAGAAAAACATGTTTACCATGTGTAACGTAAGTTCAGCATAAGTTCAAAATTTCCAATACAAAGTATACAGAGAGATAAAATGGCGAAGCTCAGGTTCGACCGTGTACACAAAGACAACATACAAAACATTGCAAATAAAGAAGTATAAATAAGAGAAAGGTTTAACCTGTGTGGACAGCTCTGTACAACATATATAAGTAAAATCTGCAGAGACTGAATAAAATGTGCAATATATTAAAGAATTGTGCAAACAGTATAACAGTATAAAAACAGTATAAATAGCAGCTATAGTATGCATTCCTAAAGGTTTGAAGAGTTTAAATAGGTTAATGGAGTGTGCAAAGACTGTTAAAGTTTCAAAACCATTAATTCACACAGTCCATATATGCAAAGTAAACTAATGACGCAAGCATTTCCCTCAGGACAAATTAAGTTCTTTCTTATCACATCTTATCTTATCTTCTGCTGCTTCAACTCTATGGTGTAGGTAAACCTAGTGCCTAGTATCTAGTACCCAGTACTATTTTTCAACCGTACTACGTCATGATTTGACGTGAGTACCAAATTGCAATGTGAAAACACTGCAGATTGCTGAATGGTCAAAGAGAATTATCACGTGACACAGAATATCTTTCAGTATTTTCCACTACTGCTGTGTTTGTTGTGTTGAACATTATGTTTCTTGTGGCATCATCAGTTACATCAAGGGTGTACTTACTGCAGTGGAAAACAAACCTTGTACCAGGTACCAAGAAACATGTAGAGTCGGGTCAAGTCAGTACCGTGCAGTGGAAAAGCAACCTTAGATTAAGGTCTGGGCTTTGACTCAGCCATTCCCGAATGACAATTGATTGGCAGACTGACTGCTGTGCTTGGGGTCATTGTCTTGTAGCAAGACCAATTTTCTGCTGAGCTCCAGTTCCTGAATGGATGTGCTGACATTCTAGGTTTGAATTTGCTGATGCAGTTCACAGCGCCATTAATTGATGGCAAGCTGTCCTGGTCTGGTGTTATCAAAGCAGCCCCAGCCTATAATACTGCCACCGCCATGTTTCCCAGCTGGAATGAGGTTTATATGCTGTTTTATTTTTTACATTTTTGTTGGACAACCACCAAAGGGGAGGGTAACAATTGTTGATATTCTTGATTTGTACGCTATCTACCTGACAGTGGGCTGGTGAAGTCCAACTCTTCTGAAATTGTTTTGTACCTCCTTGTAAATCTGGTGTGCACTCACAAACCTGTGTGGTGAACATCACACTTTAATAATGAAGAACCAGGTTGATGGATTTTATAAATAAAGCAGGATCACTCACACTGCCTCTAAAATTAAAAACTGAACTGATCATTCAAGAGGTTCCCATAATACATACCAACAAACACAGTTGGATCACTGTTCAATAAATAAATAAAACTGTAATTGTTTCTGTTCTTTGCTTTATCTGCTCTCTTACCTAAAGTTGTGACAGTTTAGTGACGATCTGATCAAAGTTTAGGTCTGATTTATGTAAGAATTGAGTGAATTGTAATGGCACTACAGTGTATTAATTGTATGATTATTCATCCTACAGAAAATTAGTCACATTCATTCACACGAAGTGTTTTGGGCCAGACTGATTCATGACTGAATCTTTAAGGTAATAAAATGACACAACGTGAGGTTGAGAATGGTAATGTAAATATGGATGATGTTGTTTTTGGTATATAAGACCATATAAATATCCTAAGTAGACCCTTTATGTAGGAAATGGGCCATTTAATGGTTTTTTTTTTTTTCATAATGTGATATAGTGTAAACGCTGAAAAACTGGGGAATACAAAACTCTGACGATGAATGAAGGGCTAGAAGAAAAAAGCCTTAAAATGACAAGGGAAAAAATGAAATACTCTGATCAGAAAACTGAAATTCAGATATTAATTATTATCTTGAAAGCTGTAGATTGCTTATTACCTCAAAAAAGTCTTATATTGTAAATAAAAGAACGGTAAAAGTTGATCTACGTCCGTCAACACCGCACCCCGCTTCCCAGCATTCTTCTAGCATCCAGACCTGCACCAGCAGACTCAGAGACAGTTTCTATCCACAAGCCATCAGGCTTCTGAACTGCTGACATTCTGCACACACCAGCATACACTTACCATGACTACTGGACTCTCACAGTGTCACTTTAGACAAATGTCACAATTTTGCACTCCACATTCTAAATACCTCATTACATCACTTTGCACTAGATATACTATTAATACTTAAATATTAAACTCATTCCATACTTGTAAATACTAAAAAAAAAAATTCTTAAATTTTTTATTTTTTAATCAATCTGTACACTTTCTATATATTTATGTAAAGTTGTGGGAGCATGAGCCTAATAATTTCATTACAGGTAATGATGCTACATTGTTATCTGTATATGACAATAAAACTTGAAACTTGAAACTTGAAAGCCTTCCAAGAAGAGAGGAAGCTGTTATAGCTGCAAATGGGAGGTCATGTTTAAGTCTATGTATTTGAATGCATTGCCATTAAAGTCTATGTTGGTGTTAATGGTCAGGCGTCCCAACACTTGTGTCCACATGGTGTAGTTTGAATTTGACTTTTAAATGTAATAAAATACTAAATTGCTTTTCAGCGTTTAATTGGATGAGATTGGCTACTGTCTCTGCTGCTCCCTGGTGGTGAGAAGTTGGGAGTGCGCTGTGAAGTTACTCTCTGCTGCTCCCTGGTGGTGAGAAGCTGGGAATGCTCGGTGTGTTTACTCTCTGCTGCCCTCTGGTGAGATTAAACTGCAGGACAGTAAAACACACAGCCTGACGGTCCGGCATCAGACATGGCGGCGACTATGCTGAGGTCGCTCTCCAGACTGGGACGTCCTTCAGCAGCGATTTTAAACAGCAGCGTGTTGACTCCTGGGTGTGCTGTGCTTCAGAAGAGGTAAATCTCAATAAAGCTGGCGAGAAGTGCTGCTCTAGTCCCAGATAAACTGTAGCTTTCCGTCGTGTTTATCTCAGAAGGAACACTTGTGTAACTTCACACCTTGACCAACACACAACTGCAACCTTGCTTGACATCTTACACTCTGGACAATACGCACCGTGTTCTAGAAATGTGATATAAAATCACAAATATAACCCTTCACACTTAATATAGACGTTCAGGTCACAATGTAAAGGAGTGAAGTCAGTTAGCTCATTAGCTCGCAGGCTACCTGTGTACCCAGAGCACATAATCTGTGTAAATCTGGAAGACAGTAATCCAGAGAGGTCACTTTTTCACTTCATTAGACGACAGTGTTGTTAGAGTTGATAGATATGTTAAAGTCAAGGGGTGCAAACAGAGGTGTCTTGTTTTGTCCTGTATAGCTTCGCTATATTACGTTAAAATACACTATATGGACAAAAGTATTGGGACGCTTGACCATTACACGAACAGGGACTTGGATGACATTGCATTTAAATACCGCTGTTACTCTCTTCTGGGAAGGGTTTCGACAGGATTTTGGAGAGTTTCTGTGGGAATTTGTGCCCATTCATTCGGGTGAGGTGAGGCACTGAAGTTGGACGCAGTCCAGTTCATCCCAAAGGTGTTGAATGGGGTTAAGGTCAGGGCTCTGTGGGGGCCAGTCAAGTTCTTCCTCACCTAACCCATCACAAAGTTGGAGGCATGGCGTTGTCATGGCTTAGTACGCTGAAGCATTAAGATCACTTCACTGGAAGTATTTAATAATTCAACAAATTCAGCAATCAAGACGTGTGTCCCAGTACTTTTGTTCTTGTAGTGTAAGTTTGACACTGTCTGGCCAATGGGAATGTAATGATATTCATTTCATGTTGAGTAGTTTAGACTCAGACAGAAACTTCTATTGCTTTGGACTCATTTGTACTGACGGCATTAACATACTAACCAAGATTAGATCTGTTGTAACTAGCAGACCTGTGATCACTGGCTAAGAAAATATTTTGTGCTGTTCGTGTGAGAGAGAATTTATACCAGTGGATGACACCAACTAAATTACTTTGTTGTTCTGTAGGCAGAAGCAATGGCAGCCAGACGTAGAGTGGGCAGAGCAGTATGGTGGTGCAGTGATGTACCCAAGTGCCATCACTGACAAATGGACACCACCACCATGGAATGGTAGGTATCTTCTGACCTTTTGGCCTTTTCTGCCTTCAGGCTTTTATAATCATGTTTTCTTAGCTCAACCTTGACTTTGCCCTGCTTGACAGGTTACACTGTAAGAATAGTGTTTAATGTAGTGTTAGTGTACTTTTGATGCCTCTCTGTACAACTGGAGTTCTAAGGAAGCTCAGTTTTTGTTCTGCTTGTCAAGTGCCTCTTAACAAAAGAACTGGTGAATGTCAAGTAACACAAGCATCCATGTCTCTCAACAGATAAAGACCCTCCTGCAGAGAAGGAGGTGTCCAACCTCACTATAAACTTTGGTCCCCAGCACCCTGCTGCCCACGGTGTGCTTCGTCTGGTGATGGAGTTGAGTGGCGAGTCCGTGAAGAAATGTGACCCTCATGTTGGCCTGCTTCACCGGGGCACTGAGAAACTGATTGAGTACAAAACCTATCTACAGGTACAAAATATGACATAGACTCCCGAAGTACAATATATACAATTAATGGTTCAAATGTCCAAATATGTTTTTTTTCCACTGCTGTGCTCATGTGCAACAGTTGCACCTGTGTAGTAGATGCACATAAATTTTTCAGCTTCAAGGTAGTTGTACCTAATAAACATCCAACTCTCTGTATTGTATTGTTATTTTTATGACTATCAGAGATAATAAGAGATGGGAGTTGGGACTGTCTGATTTCATTCACCTCTGTCTTTTTTGTCTTTAACTACAGGCCCTCCCATACTTTGACAGGCTGGACTATGTGTCCATGATGTGTAATGAGCAGGCCTACTCCCTGGCAGTGGAAAAGCTGCTGAACATCCAGGCTCCACCCCGTGCACAGTGGATCAGAGGTTAGAGGCAGAATGTCACTCCTAATCAAACCTAATCTCAAGATGCTTTCTTTCTATTCACTTTAGCTTGTCTGAAGGTTTCTTTGCATTCTGCCTTGGTTACTAATTTGCTTATTGTCTCTTGAGATAAGCTGTGACTAGACTGCCTTACATAAATTCATCTGGATGTAGGTACTCATATAATCAGCAGCTTTCTTTCTTGTGAGTGCAGCAAATTAACTCAGTTCCTTTGAGCTAGTGAAACATCTGTTTAAGCTCTTTAGATATAGAATATTAAGCTGCTTGTTTGTTTTAAATTAAAGTAAACCCCCACCTCCCCGCACAGCGCAGCACAGCACACTGAGTGAACAATGTGAATTTTTTTTCTCTGCATTTAACCCATTCACAAAGTGAAGCAGTGGGCTGCCACCAACAAGGGGTGCCCAGTGGGTTTCGAACCCACAACCTTCTGATTGCAGGGGCAGCCCTCTAACCACTAGGCCACCAGCTGCCCTTGTGTTGATCTGACGATGCATTGTTGTAAAAAGCTGTTTTTACTGTTCAGTAATGCTTTTTCTTTCAGGCCTGAGCAAATAAACATCACATGAATAGAAATCCTTTTTTGTTTCTGTCCTCAGTACTTTATGGAGAGATGACTCGTATTCTGAACCACATCATGGGCGTCACCTGTCACGCTCTGGACATTGGTGCTATGACGCCCTTTTTCTGGATGTTTGAGGAGAGAGAGAAGGTGAGAGAAAGCAGGCAGTATGGAGATGTAATGATTGGTGAAGTTCTTTGTCATTTAAAGCCAGGGACACCAACACGAGCACTGTTCAAGCTGGATTAGACTAAGCTGTGTATTTAGGCGAATTTTGTTTTGGAATCTTAATGTAGTAGTTACATTACAGGACTGCCTAGTTACTGAGTGAGCTTGGGCTTTTGTGAATTAAAAACAAATTATAGTATATCCCATGTAATACAATAAAACTAGTCCAGCTCATATAGGGCTGAAGAAAAGTATCATTTTGGTACTTGGTTTTTCAATCCATCACGTAAAACCCAGTGGTGAAATGCATGCCATCAGTGAATAAAATGGTAATGTTTGGGAAATATAAAGAATGCTGAGAGATCCTGAGAGGGATTTGACCCCAGTACTAAAATCTGTGCATTCCTGTTGATCTATGTCTATTGCAGATGTTTGAGTTTTACGAGCGTGTGTCTGGGGCCAGAATGCATGCGGCTTACATTAGACCTGGAGGAGTTCATCAGGTAAGCACTCTGAATTAGAATGGCATGCAGTGGAATTTACGTTTTCAGTCCAACAGTGATCTAAAAGTACATACGGAAAACTAGTCTGAATTCAGGTTGATGCTTGTGTTGCAGGACTTACCTCTGGGTCTAATGGACGATATTTATGAGTGGTGTAAAAATTTTTCAATGCGCATTGATGAGGTGGAAGAGGTATGGGTGTATTTGCATTAAATATTTATGTGCTTTACAGAATATTGTTGTAAAAGTGATTGAACAGTAGTTCTCTTTCATCTAAAACATACTAGGGATTTCTTCTGATTCTGCTTTGTGCACAGCTTTTGTTCAGTCTCGGTCAACATTGTAGATTTTCATATCGTTATCTGGAATATTAATTATATGCACAATGTTTGTAGATGCTGACCAACAATCGCATCTGGAAGAACAGAACTGTTAATATTGGGATTATTGGGGCAGAAGATGCACTCAACTATGGCTTCAGGTACAGTACACACTGGCAGGCGGTGTGGGTTTCATCCTGCTACGTACAGTCATGGTTTTGTGGTTTCATCATTATAGCTGTAAACAGTGGAAACCGAAGCATCCATGAATGTCTCTTTTTTTCAGTGGAGTGATGTTGAGGGGTTCTGGTATTAAGTGGGATCTGAGGAAATCACAGCCCTATGACAAATATGATGAGGTGGAGTTTGACGTGCCTATTGGAAGTAATGGTGACTGCTATGACAGGTAAGCACTTTTGACATTTAAAAAATAAATAAATAAAATCAGCTACTGATTTTTAATATTGGTACCTTAGCTTTTATGTTACTGTTATTTTAATTGATTTTTAATTTAGTATAACATGCATCTCCTGAAATAAAATTTAGTGAAACTGTTTGAATCTGTATAAACTTGCATATGTTTGATAAAAACATATCACAAGACACATAAATAAAAAATACATACAAAAATGACATGACGTGGGCCCTTTGCACCCATGGTGGGGACAATGGCACCTTGCACAATTTGAATAAAGGACAAAATCAGGCTAACCTGTGATTAATTAGTGACTCACCTGTCGCCACCTTGTCAGTGCTCACTCAGCTTCAGGTAACCTGTGAATGGTGGCTTTGATGCTTGAAAAGACCAGTTTAATTTCCTGTTCTTTGTTCATATGGGAAAAGATTAGAGAGCTGCCTGTGCAGACTGTAAGCACTGTCATCACCAAGCACAAGCAGTCTAAAGGGTGCCAGACTTTTTCAAATAGTATCCCTACTTCAACAGTTCAAAAGGTTATGAAGAAATTTGCTACTCATGGAACGGTTAAGAATTTTCTAGGACAAAGGTCCCCAACCACTGTACCGCCGACTGGCATCGGTCCGTGAGTCATTTGGAACCAGGCTGCACAGAAAGTTGGAATAAAAAATATTTTACTGATTATCAGAGTCTGAAAGACCTTTTATCTTTGAAAAAACACACCCGTGTCGGTCATGTGATACGGTACATCAAAAATTTAGCCCACAAACTAGCAAAAATGAGTAAAAAACAAATCCACTTGTTTTTAGTTGTATCTATACCAGTCCGTAAAAAAAATATTGTTTCACATGAAACTGGTCCGTGGTGCAAAAAAGGTTGGGGGCCGCTGTTCTAGGATGTGGCAGAAAGAGGAAACTTAATGAAAACAGCATTTTAAAGTTGGTATAGAAATGGGGCAAAGATATTATGTACAACATCCAAAAAAACTTCAGACTGAGTTGGTGACATCTGGAGTGGTGATTTCAGTAGTAAACGCTGGATACTGAACAAAGAAGGGCTTTAGGGGCCAAAGACATGATTGAACTTGTACATGTACAAATCAGTCCTTCTGAAAAATTGTTCTATGGACAGATTAAACCAAGTTAGAGCACTTAAGCAATGCAGATCAGCATTATATTTATAGGCGATAATATGAAGCCTCTGATTAAAAGTGTACCATATCTAGAGTGAAGTATGGAGGATCTTTAATGTTGTGGGGCTGCTTCGCTGCCTGTGGGACTGGTGGCCTTGAGAATTATCAAGACATTGTAGAGCGAAATGCTCTAAAGTGTAAGAAAACGAAGTTTGGACTGAACAGAATGGGTCCTACAGCAGGATAAACACTCACATTCAGAGTTACACAGAAATGGTTGAGATGAAAAAAACTGGCCAGCCATGAGTCCTTTTCTCAAGCTAATTGCAAATTTTATAGAGAGCTGAAATCTGCTATTGGGAAAAAGAATCAAGAGCTTGAAAGAATTACACTGGAGTAGTGTGAGAAATTACCAGCAGACAGCTGCAAGAAATTCATAAATGGCTACAAAGAAACATTTAGGGGCTGTTACTGTTCGCATAGATTGTGCAGACAAGTATTAGGGAAGGATGTTTTTAATCCTGTACCTGTAATCTTGTGTTTCTTCTTTATTTCTTCTTTGAAATGAGTGCATATATGCTGCAATGCCATCTTTTTTTGTTCAGAGATTGTGGACATACTCTCCATTTACTTTACACATTTCCATTTATTATATAATGAAGATTAATTCTGGCTTTGATATACTGAATAATCAAGTATGCAAATAATCTGCCCCCAGATGCATGCTTCTCTCAAATGAGTAGATTTTTCTCTATAACTCAGATAATTGGAATATATGGCGGGCGATTGTTGTCTTTCCCTCTCACAGGTACCTGTGTAGAGTGGAGGAGATGAGGCAGTCTTTAAGAATCATGCATCAGTGTCTCAACAAGATGCCAGAAGGAGAGATCAAGGTGGATGACGCTAAAGTGGCCCCACCCAAGAGATCTGAGATGAAGGTAGAAACACTGCATCCATGCTTGCATTCATGTGTGTGTGCATGTGTGTGTAGTGAACATTGATTTAGTGTAAATATGACCTTTTCTCAGCCGCAGTCATAAACACAAACTAATACACATTATACACATTATACACAATTATTACGTCATTTCCTCTTTGGGATTATTTGAGCTGATCACAAGTATTTTTCATCATTTTCACAATCACAGTGTTTCACAATGTTATGGTGCAAAAGAATAGAATGTGAATGGGGTGTGTCCTCATCAGCTGGGTTGAGACAAATGCTTGGTAGTAAAACAAAGCAGAAAACACTGAGACATGGGCATTATGGGCTATTTCTTACTTCATGTCTGTGGGGCCCCTTTAAATGTGATGTGTTGCTAAGATAGTATACACAGAATGTTGATATTATATGAACACGCTTCAGGGTAACACCAATATCCCTGCAGGTTTGATCATTTAAAAGGTTTTATATTACTGCATTTGGTAATTTAACTCTGAGGACATTAGGAAAGTTCTGCAGTAACACTTTCATATATTTACAGTCTGTTTGGAGCTATATTTTAGTGCTTATTAGAATCAAATATCCATGTTAAATTGTTGGTCTTTTTGTTTTCCGCTTAGATGTCAATGGAGTCATTGATTCATCATTTCAAGCTTTACACAGAGGGTTACCAGGTGCCACCAGGAGCCACATACACAGCCGTCGAAGCACCAAAGGTGAATTCACATATATGGAGTTACAGTAAATTCCGTAATGAAACGTTTCATAATAATCTTCACAGGTTTATTTAGTGCATTTTTGGTGTGATTGAGTATAGAATTGTGAAGTATTGACCCCTATAGGTGGGCCTACAGTTCTCATTTTTAGTTAGTGAAGAATAATAAAGCCTTACTCTTATTAACTGAATATGTAGAAGCAGTCTTTTATATAAAGAGGTATATATTTATATAAAGAGGTATATATTTATATAAAGAGGTATATAGCCCTGTGTACTGTTTGATGAACTGGCACCCTTAGTTCTGTTTGTACTGTAATTCATGTTTTTTTTCTTGCTTAAATATTAAATTATGCTTTTTTGCACAGGGGGAATTTGGAGTGTACCTGGTCTCTGATGGTTCTAGCAGGCCCTACCGCTGCAAGATCAAAGCCCCTGGTTTTGCTCATTTGGTAAGTGTATGATTACGATTTGCATGATTAAAAAGTACTTTAAATGTACACAATAAATAAATAAATAAATAAACAAACATACATACACATATATACACACACACACACACACACACACACACACAACCCCAAATCAGAAAAAGTTGGGACAGGGTGGAAAATGTGAATAAAAAAATAAAGCAGTAATTCACAAATGTCC